>JACJUY010000175.1:253948-269029 GCA_014220935.1 Platorchestia sp. MABIK | reverse complement strand
GCTAGCGTTTCAGAGGGAACCGCTATGTCGAACCGAAGTTAGTTGTAACCATTGAAGGCAATATTACATGTTTCAGAAATGAAATCGAAGGATTAAATTTCGATGCTTTTCATCGGATTCTGTTATCTTATCATCTGCAACTGTTTTCAGATTTCACAAAATTTTAGCTTTCTTAAAACATTGACCGATGGATTAAACTGAAGTTCAATATCTAACTAATTTAAAGTCAAAAATTGTTAAAAATTTTATAAATAACAAACATTAACCGAATAAAATCATTACCATTTATTTAAAAAGATTGTTAAAATATTTTCAAACGGCCCATCGATGGGTCGTTTTGCAGCTGGAAAAACTTAAGCACCACCCAATGGTGGGTCACACCAAATTGAATGCATTAAAATTATAATCCCTCGCCTATCTTACTCGGCGGTTGAAGATAAATGGTTGCTGCTGCTTTGAAGTATCAATTGTTCAGCACTGAAAGCGATGGTTGAATGGTTTTGTGTGTACCACACCGAGCCTCCTTAAAACCGTATTTCAGTTGCGTAGCTTTGTTCTTTCAGAAGTAGTCTGTCCATTCTAGTTCCAACTCCAAATACGCATTGCTACTTTGTGCCTTTTTAACGCTTTGACTGAAATGACATAATTTAGTTACAATAATTTGGGATAATTAATTACACCTTGCCGTTGCTTACACTATAGTCCGACAATGCTCAGTTATGAACTTTCACGCGTGTTCACGTTCTATCATAGCTGCTGCCTCATTTATTAACCGGTTGTGTGCGAGTCTTTATCATACATGTTTTAGTAGCCCTTTTTGGTGCAACCGTGGTTTTGAAAATGAACAGTTTTCTGACTTGTGCTTAAACTTAGTTACTAAAAATCAGCTGAGAGCAAGCGAAAATTACTTGCTGTATCTTGAACACCGTGGTACTTATTTTTCAAGTAAGATGGCATTAAAACGTGATACACAATAATGAAAATTCGTAACAAAAAATAATATTTTATTGTTGATGTACTGCATTATCTTGATTGGTCTTAAGCGGCCCAGCATTGTCGTTCATAGTTTCAGCTTCGTAGTTATAAATCCAAAATCTAAAAATCAATTTTAAAAACAAATAAGAAGAAGCTGCGGTTTGGATGAAATGCCAGATTTTTATTATTTTTTATTATTTTTGTCCATGGAATTTAAACGTGAAAGAGAAAATAAAGGTACAGAGAGTAGCTGAAATCTAGATTGGCCTTTGCTACGACGTTTAGCGAAAAGAGTTTACACACACGCCTAAGATCGACCTTTCCTAAAACAAACCCACCGTCAACTGCAAGTAGTGTTTGCCTGCAGCGCGTGTGTCTGCCCTGGAGCAAGACTTGCACATAAATATCGAGCGGACGCTGACCTTACGCTGACCAAACTCGGCTCCTGATTTTATCTAATGGGCTATGAAAGCAATTGAAAATTAATATTAGCTAGATTACTTGGTTGCTATCCCGGAGAGAGCTATAATTGCCCTCTGGCTGTAATCACGAAGGAAACATTCTTTGCATCCTTATCGACAAATGATTACCTTGCATTACTTAATATAAATTTATAGAGCGGACAACCCGCTTAACTAACGCAGCACCCGTTGGCTCGGAGTATGCGCAGATGCCGAGTAGTCCGCAAGCTCTGCATACTCTGGCCAGTATGTTGCGTCTCTGATATTGACTCATACTGACAGCATACTAAGCGAGCAGCGTTTTGAATTTACAGTTTACCCATATGTTAACCGCGATGGGGAAAACTAAACTTTAATATTCAACTTAAGTTTCTAGTCAATTGTAGCAAGCAATTTCAAAAATACATTAACAGAATCGTGCCTTCATTTAGCTTTGACTAAGTAATTATAAAGTTGAGTTTGTGGCTATTGGTCGCTCAGCAGCACTATGAAAATGCCCACCGCGTAGACCGGCGGCTCACATTGTGACCAACGTGTCATACTCAACTGGTTTTGAGCAACGTTTTAAAAAGGTCACCTAGCATCGCGCTTTGAACTTACTGAAATTCTTGTGATGCTTTTGCAGCACAATGCCGCGTGTCTCAATGGTTCATTAATTATCTAGAGATATTTGTACGTTAGCAGAGCAATAATTCTGTTGAGACGTGTTTGACTAACCGTTGCTATGTTCACTGACCATTTTGGGGAAACCGAAGCTAATCGATGACGATGAAAGTATGGCAGGTGTATTGCAGAGGGCAAATTTAAAACAGATTTATTAAGCAAATTGCGCTTCTCATGTTCTAATTACTTCTAAAAGACTCAGAATATTTCTCTGCTTTTCAAGAAGTCACTTTCTGACTCTAAAAATCCCTGTCGTATAGGAACCTTGAAAGTAATTCCGCTGATTCGAGTGGCTAGTTTCGAAACCACTTGTAATGATCAAAAATTCCCGTCTGGCATTACCCAGTCTAACTTTTTCGCGGGGCATCGAGGATCGAGTCCTCCGAGTGTAGCTTGTGCCAGGGACGGCCAAAATCATGCGTAGATGCATCAGCTAAAAACATAGAGTGTGCAATAGTTTAAGAGTACCCAAGTAACACATTCACTGGCTGCAGCTTTTTATTGTTACATCACATTCCATTTCTTTGCAATTCCATTTCGACAGAAAAGCTGTCGAAAACTTTCATCACGGCTTTTAAATTTTTGAATTCATATTTTAGGCACATGCAGGCAAGCCAGCCGTCAAACAACAGGCTGACTTGCCTGCATGTGCCTAAAATGTGGTGTTTTCATTAAAAAAGCCGTGATGAAAAGCTTCGACAGGCCTTCTGCTTATTTCGGTCAAGCGGCTCTTATTCGTCTTGTGCTACGGACTGGACTGCTGCCGACGGGACGCCTCGGATCGCGTTTATTCGAGTGTCTTCATATTTAATGAGAGCATGAAATATAGCTCACTATTGCGGGCAGATCCCTTATTTGGCAACATTTGAACGCAACAGCCCTTTTGTGTTGATTTTTTCTGAATAAGATATTTATATGTATTTTTCGCAATCAATGCTTCACGCCTTTCATCACTAGGGTTCCGTATGTTGCATCACTAGGGATCCGTATAATGTGGCGATTTACGGAACAAAATTTACTTGGAGACTCAACTTCATTAAGTATAAGAAAGCTTTATTTTCGTGGAAGTCTCAAAGGTATTTAGAACCTATTTTAATGAGACGTTTTCGTACTAATTTGGTGCTATGACGTATTGTAAGATAACCTTTGGGTAGCAATGAAGAATCACTGAACCATTTGTAATACGGACTATATTCACACAGAATAGGTTTTATTAACTTTGTAGCCAGGATTAGCCAGAAATTTAGTACATCATAGAAACATTACAATATATTTAACTGGTTTTCCAGGCTCATCGCTGGGGGTTTACTGTTAATATATTTGTTAATGTGAAGAAATGCAATAATTTTCAGTACTACTTGTAGCTTAAAATTGGTAGTTCAAGTAATTAATATTATCGCACTCACTGTACACAAAATCTTCACACTCAAACGTAACGAGGAAAATGCAGTCAACCTCATTTGATATCACTTTGGATGTTACAAGCAACAAAATATAATTAGCACATTCATAGCGGTGTGACCCACCGGTGCGTCGTTCTTAAGTTATTCCAACTGCAAAACGACCCATCGATGGGTCGTTTGAAATATTTTTAACAATCTTTTTAAATTGATGGTGTTTATTTTATCCAGTTAATGTTTTCTTTTTACAAAACTTTTAACAACTTTTTACTTCAAATTTGAGTTGGATATTGAACTTTAGTTTAACCCATCGCAGTTAATGTGTTAAATGCACGACGGTAATTATTATCGTTGGTGACATACGTAAAGACGGCAAGTTTTACCGTAGTACATCTCATGCCAAACATTTCCCGTGGAACTATGCGCTCGTCACGGTAGAGGAAACAAGGTAGGGTCATTTCAATGGGAGAAAAAACACCTCTAGTTCGGCTAGCCAATAGAAAGGCTTTATTTCAAACAAACTTCATGACGTCACCAAAACGCCATTTCGTTAGGCCAATTGTGGAGCCAGATTTGCGGGTAGCAGTGCTACCAGATGCAAATGAGTGCTGCTATTGGTTCGTTGCCGTGACGTCAGCAAAATCATTCCGTCAACGAAAAAAAGACTGGCTACCTTGTTTCCTTTACTGTGGCGCTCGTGCTCGGCTGAGCTCTTCGTCTTAAATTACGCTCTGTAAAGTAGATACCAGTACACAAAAAATGTATCCACTGATCGATGTGTGAAAATATGACACCGGAACTATATATCAGAATTAAACTGTCGTACGGTTCTGGAACGATGCATTTTTTGTGAAGACCATGTACAGGGTGTCCCAAAAGTCGCGCACCATACAATAATTTGTATTTTTTTTTGTTTTGTTTCAGATTAAATTTGATTTGGGTGAGAAACTAACGGTACAAGAAAAAGTTAAATTGGTTTTTATGTGTGAAAGAGATGGGGGAAACAACTATGATTATGATTGATAAAATTAATATACATATGTATTTTTATAAAAACCTTTGTGGTGCTTCACTTCTGAGACATACTGCATAATGCTGCAGATATCTGTTCTTGTATTGAACTTCATTTTAACAATAGCGTCGTGTATTTATCAGAACTTCGTAAATCAACACTTGAATGTCTCCGTATGTTGCAGCATTGGGAGGTTACAGAAAATGATGGGCTAATTTTTTGGCCCGCACTTATTTTACTTATCAAAGTAGGGAAAGTCTCTGACCAGTTTTCTATCTTTTCCAGTGTACTTAAAAAAACATGCATGTAATAATCGTTTTCAATTTTCAAAATAAGCATTCACTAGAGCAAATGCTTTAAATTCAATCTTAAACTTTAGTGTAAGCCATCGCAGGTAATGAGTAAAAACGTTTCATGCGAAGGGACCTACCGGTGGTCACTGAGGAGACTTTCATAATGTTGCTGACAGACCTGCAGTCACTAACTAAATTTTCATAAATACTACTTATTGAGCGCTGAATTAAAAGCAACCATTCAGTTACGGTTTGCTGTTTTCAAAATTGCTTGCTATAATTGATTTTAAATTTGAATTGAATATCGAGCTTCAGCTCAACCCATCGCAGGAAAGGTGTTAATGTTAGAGCGGTATTTGCGAGCGGGACACTGCTATCTAAGCGGAAGAGACCCTAGCATTCTGTTCGGATCAAAGGCCACAGAACGGTTCCTGTTAGAGCATCAACCTTCCTTCCGCTTGCATGTTCATTGCAAATTACGGAAACGAAGTGGATATGCCTTCGGTATTTCTGATAGACCGGAGCAATTTAACATAAGTTCTGTCCAGTTAACTTCAGTTATGTTTAACATTAGTTCTGATCATCGACTTTTCACGACGATTACCGTATAATCAACGAAAAATTCACTTCAACAATGCGGCGATATTGCTGGTGAATGTTCTACTAACATTTCACTATGCCCAAAACTGCTATGAACCCCGCTTAAGATATTTACTGTCAGTATTTCAGTGATTTTGGCATAGATTCCCGAGAGCTCAATATGAGATTGTTTCCCTTTTCCTACGTAACGAATCTTTTTTATCCGACTTCATTTCCTGTGAAATTTGTTTTAATTCATTGTCAATTTCATGCATTCCACTATAAGTCATTAGGCAACATTAATAAAATACAGATGGTGCGTGTGAGGTGATTAGTAAGAATTTTGATAGGGACCTTTATTACACTACATCGATTTTTCAATTCTCGTTCACGACAGCATCTTTTCTTCTCCAGCTTGCAAAGGGAATAATAAGGATGGGAATGTACACGGACTAAACGAACACCCGGAAGTTGGAACCGAGCTTCTTATAGTTCAGATTGTTTATTGGATGTTGTTGTGCAAATTGTAAGACCTTATGGAACTTCGGTGAATACCCTTGCGAAATATGTCTCAAAATTTTGTTCATCATATCTTAAGATACCTTTTGATGTAATTACTAATTCCTTTGAAAATTTCTATTTCATCAGGATACAAAATAGGAAATAGCCTTGTGCGGATTTCCACAATGCAGAAGCATTGTTCCTCTTCGTCAGAATATATTTCCAAGGCTTTGCATTTTTTAAGAATCACATTTAAATTGCGTACATACCGGTCTTTTTTATATGAAATTCAAGTCATTCTTCCCACGTCGTCCTCGTTCGTCACTCCATATCATTAATTTTTGTAGCGTGATTTGTTTATTAATTTTTGTACCGCTTAGATGATCACAGAAACGTGCGATTTTAGCCAAAGAAGAGACAATTTTTCTGAAATTTTCGAATATTTTTACTAAGAGATTAGCAACCATTCCTTGACCGTCTGTCAACGCGGTCTGTTCCTGCCATTTGCGTACAACCAAGAGTAGCCGATTTTTTTCGCCAAAACTCTCATGATTGAGCTTTTTCTAAATAAAACTAAAGCTCAAATTCGTGGTCAACTTTCAAGTTGAACACGGGAGAAACATGATGATTTTGGCTAAGAAAAAAGCCAAAATAGTAAAATTAGAATGACCCTGTCACCTGAGCTGCATCGCAGCTCATCAGAGCGCACCGTTAAAACAGTTTTTCTGGTTTGATTTGTGTGGTGGCTGCGTCTGCGGAGAATAACTCCTGTCAGGCGACGAATATTTGTCAGCCATGCGCCAAAATGAGTGATCCGCCAAGCATTTTAATCTTGCGCTTCTCAGCAACGTCAAGGCAGCTACTGTACAATCAAAAACAATATAGACATTTTAGCCAAACTGACGGCACTCAGGACCAATGTAACGTGTTTGGTAGTCTAGGTGTTTGCATCCATAGTTTTATTTGTTTTATTTATCATGGCGGGAAGATGAATTTTGTCGCCAACAAAAGTTTTACTTACATTCATTCATTTATTCATTATAAAGAAGTCTGGGCTTCTTCAAAATGAATGAAGCGACATCACAGCTGCGACTGGCCCGCACACTTCGATATTCTCCACAGATATTCTTGACGTGAAAGATGTTACATATGTGACGCTCGCTGTGTGACGTTAAATTAAGCTATAGTTGGATATTTACACACGTTTCACTTTGCCATGAGTTCGTACGAGAAAATATTTTTGTTTTTAATTTACCAAGGCCCTTCATGAAATTTCATCTAAACAGCAGTGAACTGGATACATGAATTCGATATCAGTGTCATTAGAAGTTGGGGGATTCCTATTCTTTACTAAACGCTCTGCAGTTACTCCTAGAACACCAAAATCAAGATGTTTCCTTTAAAAAATCGCTACTTCCAACTGTCTCACACCCAATTAGTTCAGATTCAAGCAAACTTCTTGCACTTTTCATTATTTTATATTAAATATTAGTGTTACCACGTAATACTGAGTACGAAAATTTATGCCCCATCCTGGTCTCATTCTACCTAACTCACTCAAATACCGAAAATTTCACTAACCGCTAAAGTGCCACGTGTTCTAGTCCTGCATCACTCAATATCTAACTTAAATTTTTTATTATTTATCCTAGGTTTTTAAGGCTTTTTACTATGTTTAATCCTCGTGACTGCTACTTCTTGGTCGTTCATGACCTACTCCTTACGGTTCATTAATTTACATCGTCCATAATAACAGTTCTTCCCTGGCTCTCCTGGAACGAACGCAGCGCTCGCAGGTGTCATTCATTGCTAGAAAAGATTGTTCTATAGCGCCGAGTTCTTTTCGACCGTGAGTCGTGAAAGAATTTGTGGTCACATCAGTACGATGTTTGCTATGAATATCAAGTTATTCAGAATGCCTAATAACTTTCTGGATCCTTCACAAAGTGCCTTGGCATGAGCGTCTACGAAGATCCTGTTATAATTTGTGATAAGTGAAATGTGTCTTGAAAAAGGAATACCTTTGTATGGGTGAACTTCTCAGAATTGTCATTGTGCACTTCTTCGGAATGTAAGCACTCATCGTGAGGCTGTAGGATCCCTGAGTTCATCTCGGGAGAGGAAGGCTTAGTGACAAAACTAGTGACACTTTAATCAAAAGTATGTGATGACTTTAAATGTTTGGAACTATAGCTTTCCTTCCGCCCGGTTTCTTTCCCTTTTGAAGCCTTGTCATCCAAATCTATAGTAGAAATATTTTCGCTCGTGTTACTTTTTCATACTTTTAAATTTTTTTCTTGTCGTCTGAACTGCTGGTTACCAGCGCAGACAGCTCCTCTAGTGATGCAAAAAAATAGGAAAGTCAAAAATGAGAGATACTGCAAAACCCTTCCTACTCAACAAAATTAGTTTTTATCTCTCCCTTCATTTACGAGCTCAGGTGCCATTGTTTTTACAACCAAGTGAGTCAGCTTTATAAAGCAGTTGGCGAAGACTGCTCGTATTACCTTACACGCAAGCCATTTCCCGTGTCTGCACAAACTCATAATGCGCGCGAGAATGTGAGCACTCTAGTGGCTCCACATGAGTTAAATTTTTATGAAATTTTGCGAGACTTTAGCGTTCTGGTCTAACGAATGCAAGGTCAAAGCCCTGATTATAATGCTAACCGTATGTAGTCACTGGGATATTTACATTAATACAGTTATAATAAGCGGAAATTTAGTCGTACGTTGAAAACTCAGGGATAGCAGTACTGTTCTTCCACTTATGAGATTTTTTAAACAGGAAAGAGTAGCTTCGCTCTCATGAGCATTGCTCCATTATCAAATATGCAAGTGCTGCGTGCAGTGGAAGAACACGATCGAACTAAATGGCAATTTTCTTTCGAGCTTTTTCTTCTTCTAGCAGTGAATAAATAAGGAAAATAATATTGTCTTAGTAGCTGAATATTGGCCAAGTACGGTAGGGAATTACCCATAGTGCTTATTCAGCAAAGTTTAAAATCGTATTTTCTCATTTGTTTTCTAAGGAAGCTCAACATTATATTTATGTTTAGGTTTTGCTCTGTGTTTTTCGTACCCCCTGGTACTGGATTGGAACCAGAATCGTTTGTTTCCAAGAGATGAACAAAATTCAATCTCTCGAAGCTAATTTATTTCGAAACTGTTCTCTGACCCCAAGCGCATTTAGCGCCGCGCCGTAAGAATATTGTCTCTTGCTCGAAGCGCTCTTTGCAGTGCCGTGGATATCAGCTTTGCTTTTGAGCGCAGAAAATAAGACCTACTGGGTCGTGCACTTGGATTTTTTGTAGCAGTTCCATCTTCTCCCTGGGCGGAATCTCTTCTAGATCGTCGATCTAACAAATGAGTCGGTCCAAACGATAAGCCAAAAATTTTGTAAACAAGATGCAAAACTACCCCAAGAAAGAAAAAAATGAGCTTAGAAAGAAATGATGGCGCGCACTAACGATAACTCTTATATTTCACAAAAAATTGTCTATGTTTTCTCGTGTTGAAAAGCTAACGCGAAAAGCCACGTACACTGCAGTCTATGGATGTACTTGCACATGCTTCGAACTGCAAGCAGCAAATGCAGATGCATCTATCTTTACTCAGTTTTCAAAAGTTACACCGCGTTTCAAGTATATTAGCGTCCTTTTGATTCCTGAAACTTACTTTTAACGGACAGAACAAAAACTTCACAGCACGATTATAGTGACCAAAGGAAACCGGTGCTGCTGACTAGAGGAATGTTAATACACAGCTTGGTGAGTATGTGCAAGCAGTATTAATACGTGTATAATACGTAGGTGTACGCTGTATTGATATGTATCTCTACGCAGTGTCACCCTACATTACTTCATATTACTGGAACTCTGCTACTTTAAAAATGTACGTTTCTGATAATTTCAGTGAGCAAAAATAAGTGTAGCTGGTCGCGGTGCTGTTCAATCCAGTTTTGGAATGCCGTACTCTACGGCAGGCTCGCTGACGAGCGCTCTCACTGCTGTGGTTATTATAAGACAAGGATTTGCGTTTTTTTCAGTGTGGGTGAGAGAGTGAAAGAAACCAATAGATATTTTTACCTCGAAACAAGAAGTCAAATTTAATGTTTTAATTATGGTTATTAACGATTCGTTGAATTGACCTACCAAAAATGATTTTCTCGAGATGAATGCTTTTGTCGAAAGAACAACCGAACTGCTTCGACTGTTGTTTTTGAAGCAATTGTGTATTTATGATGAGACAATTTTTCAAAACCATCAAATACTTCACATAATTCTCAAGAGTACTGCAATCAGGAATGAACGTCTGATTAAGCTGCGAACATTGAAAGTTGAGATGCAAGAGTTGAAGCCTATCGCCTCCTTTACTTTTCAAATGTAGTCGTGCTGTTTTTCAGAGGAGGAGAATATAGCACTTTCATCTCAAAATCTTCACAAATTTACCGAGGTTTACAAAGTTAGAAACTATTTTAACACTGACAGTGACGTCAGCCTCCGGCGCACAGGGAGGGAATGCTGCTGAACGACCACTAGTCGCAAACTCGCAAATTTTCATAAATACTCAATCAAATCTAAATGATGCTACAATCTCGTTGTTGTTCGTGTTTTTAAAAACAGTTTAATTCTGCTGATTTTAAATTTGAGTTGAATATTGAACTTCAGTTTAACTCATCGCGGTCAGCGTGTGTTAAGGCTTGGATGCTGAGGATTTTTCACACGTGCTCGAGTTATTTTGATGAATGTTTTCCCGAATATGCTTTTTAAAATCTTGCAATATTTTCTTTCTTACTGTGGCTGATCTTGTTTTTGAATGCACATTAACACCTTAATTTATTCCGGATGACTTTTCACGGCCGATTCGAGTGTGACATGCCATTTGTTTTTTAACCAACATTTTATCAATTTGTTACTACAATAAGGTTAACATTTACTTTGCCTTAACTGAGACTTCAAATTCTGATAAAAATTTCCTTCTTGTTTTAACTTGATGATACTTTTACTTTCTCAGCACTCAAATTGACTGAGTTCAAAATTTGAATAGATACCTTTCGAACCCCTGATGTGGTCCTAATTTTACCATTGAGCAATGATTTCTACATTCACTGCTAGCCTGTACCACAACCTGTCGTTTTCTTCCCCGAACACGCACCTAAATTCTTCCATGTAGTACAGTTACGCTTCATTTACCATCAAATATTGCCACCAACACCATCCCCCCTCTGCGTAAAGCAGTCACACCCCACTTTTTATAAAATGCTTTAACAATTCTAAACGCCTTCACTCCTCTAGGCAATGCTAGCATGCCCCATTTGCCATCAAATATCGCATCAAACACCTGCATTCCTCCTGGTAGTGCAGTCATGCTACATTTTTCATCAAATTTTGCATCAAACACCTGCATCCCTCCTGGTACTGCAGTCATGCTACATTTTTCATCAAATACCTCAACGCCTTCACTCCTCTAGGCAACAAAGCCATATCTCAAATGACTGCCCAGCGGAGTACTGCGTTGTCTGTAATTTGTCTGTAATCAGGATAATTTGCCCCCAAGTTACAATCAGCTCTTTTGGGCTCAGTGTAATCCAGAATGATGTTCCTGCGTGACTGAAATAATTCGCGTTTGATCTTCACTGGTAATGGTCTGTGCAATAATTGGTTTCTCTGCATCAAAGGATGTCCCCGACATTTACCGGCAACTACCAACGCTTTGGTGGAAAGGGCGACTATGTTCATTCATACAAGATTGCTGTTGAGACCCTGGAAAGAAGTTATGCAGGAACGGACTATCTGCCTTACGTACAATAGATGAAGTGCGTAATTCATGAGCTTTATTTGGCATTGGTTTTCCCATATTCGGATATGAGATTCGTGAAAACGCTTTGTTAGGAAATAAAAATGTTATTTGATTATGCTTGGCTCAAAATTCGCCGTGGTTTGAAATAAGGTAAAAATTCAAGGACTGAAGCACCTCTTATGAATAAAGCGTGGAGGAGAGAGGTAGCACTTTTTAAAATCCAGCTACAAGCATATTGTTCTGCTACAGTACTCGTAATCAGAAGGCTTAACCTTTCCAGCGCAATCAATGATTGTTGAGGATGATAGACTCATATTGATAAAAAAATTGAAGCAACGTTCTAAGAAACGCCTATTTGATGGGATGGAAATATCTGAGGCTTTCATTTGTGTCTTTGAAAACAATATAAGAATATCGTTTTAGGAAATGGTGACACTCAGATAGGATCCAAAATTGTTATTACAGTCACACCTTGCGAGACACAGGGAGAAAAACTTGCACTTCATCTTGCCTTTACAAGAGCTAACACTCACCGCGCACAAAGCCTAGCTTCGTCCTGCGTCCAGAGAAATGATGATCGCTTTCGTTACAAGTTGCATATGCCATGACTTGATTGAAAACATCGCTGTATGATGTCAAAAGACGGGACGAATGCAAAGAAACTGAAGCTCTTGCGTGAAAAAGCTTTTTTATCAATTAACACGGACGTTTTAGGGTCAAATAAACTTATATCAATCTTTCATATTTTTTAGGAACGTATAAGCTAGTTGGAAATCATAAAAGTTCTTCATCTGCTTTGAAATAAAATTTGGCACTCGTGCTGATTCTTGGAAATGTGTTATTCCGTCTTTAATGTTTAGTAATTTTTTATGAGATATAAAAATAACTTTTCAAATTAGATGCAAGTGCCTTGATCTCCAGATACTCCAGATCACTCAGTTATATTTTTAAATCAATGCTCCGTTCAAATTATCTATAATTATAAATTAAAATGTTTCAATGTTATTAGTTTGAGCTGAGTAAATTAACACACTTAAATTACAATAGATAATTATTCTTAGTTTAAGCTGAGTAAAATAATACACAATTTAAATACTCAATAACATTTCTAATAGATTCATTCAAAATATTGTAATGCTGGTTTATTAGTCAGCGCTGATAAAATTGTCGGTATGATTTCTTTCTCTAAATTTATTCAAACGATGATAATTTAAAAGAAAAAATATCATAAACTGATGCGACAGCTAATTGAACTTTTCTGGAGCGAATTTAAGGTCGAAGCCTACAGGTTTACATCCTTCATTTGATTTTTTGATGCTTCCCTAAGTTATAGACTAAGAAATACATCCTACGCCACATGTGTTTCAGTAAAAATCGATCTCATGGCTAATAAAGTCTCTTAAGTAGCGAACACACTGTCTGAATGTTCCTCCATCCAAGAGCAGTGCTACAGTGCCCGTCACTCAGCTCGGAGCGTAGAGCAGCAGCAGCGGACTCGCTACAGCCAGACTACATCGCTGTTTTCTCACGGTTGATTATTCAACGACAACACCAGGGCGGGCGGCGGTGTTCTGAACAACCAGAGAACGTAATTACTAATGGAATCGAAATGGCTTCAATCAGCGCGGCGTCATTTGTGACCATTAGGAACAATGCAAACATTCATTTTCAGGCTTCGTGTGGAGATCGCCAGTGTGGTGAAGTCAATCACACACAACGCTCGGAGGCATCCGACGATAGGTAGTAAGTTGGCGTCAGTTTTTTACTTTGTGTAGCTGTATAAAAAGAGAGCATGATCTGTGGGAAAGCTGTTAAGATAATTCTACCTTCCTTCAGAGATTTAAAAAGAAAAATGAGGATATACGACGAATCAGAGTTAATATGGTTCACACGAGAACAAAAGTTTCTCTGAATAATATCTCACAAAGAACGAGAATTCTGCACATTTTCAGTTTAGTAGTCGTGTCTAATTTCGTCAGATATTTTGAATCTGTTAACTTACATTAGACGCTAACAAACTTATCATCGAAACGTGTTCTATAAAAACCTATGTGTCTTTTTACATACTTGGCAGGTCAGATGATGAAACCCGGCAGTCTTTTAAAAAGCAAAAACTGATAGACATGATATGCAGAAGCATTTGAGCCTATAAAATCCGAGATATTTAAAAAACTTTAGTTTTTGAAATAATGTTCACATATTACATTTTACAACGAATGGAGATCATCGCGAGGCCTGTAGTGCACATGAGATTTTATTCGATGTATGAGCAGCACATGCTGAGTATTTTACTCGACATACAAGCGCTTCAAGCTTTGTATTTTACTCGAATTGCGAGCACCGCAAGATTTGTTTTTTATTAGAAGTACTAGCATTATTTGCTGGGTATTTTACTCGAAATACAAACAGCAAATGTTTCAAATTATTTCGTAACATATAACACGATGAAATCAGGATTGAAAAATTTCATTGGCAATAAAGTGTTCCGATAGTGGTGTTTTTAAAGAACATATATCCCACCATGCGTGTGAAAGGCTGAGGCTACTAAAAATGGCTGTTTAAAATTCAATAGGAAATCTGCGCTCATGAGAGAACATGCGCACGGTGTCATCAAGACTTTGGACTCACCTAATATTCAAACATGGGGATTTTTATATTCAGGCATTTCAAATATAGGCATTTAAAACAGACATTTTCAACATAGGCATCTGAACTCACATTATCGTCAAACATAGACATTTTAAATTCACACAGTTGCATGCGTGCTACATTCAGCTGCGTATAGTGTAATGCGCGCTATTTTTTCGCTCATTGTAAAGGCTACAGCGAAGAGGTTTCACACGTTGTTTTAAATGTTGCTGGTTTTGAAGTCTGATATTGCCTCGTTTTGAGACAGGTATGGAACCTCACATACGAGGGATGGAGCAAACCTTCTCAAACTCATTGCGCCATCGGCAAGATCAGACAAGAATATATCCTTCCAATTGGCGAAAATGTTCAACAGTTGTCTGCAATATTTTCCGCAAAAACCATTATCCGTCAGAATCTGACCATCACTGTGCAGTTTCTTCCACGAACTTCTCTATACTGCCGCTCTTGCAAAGCTGGAAGCAAAACAGTAATGACTGAAGTCTTGAACTTCAATTGCAAGAAGTTCAAACTTTGAGAACTATTTATAAACATCAAGAACGGGGGCTATCAGCTTTAACAGATGGACTCGATTGTTTGAAGCTACTGGTTCTCTGACTTGAACTAAATCAGTGGTTTAAGGGAACCATTTCCAAGCATCTCAGTCCAAGATGAGATTTTCCTGATTGTTTTTTTTATTGCTTTAAAAGAGTTTGAGATATGTCCCCGAATGTCTGTAAAAATATCAGGAACGTATCCCAGAGCTAG
>JACJUY010000175.1:205440-253286 GCA_014220935.1 Platorchestia sp. MABIK | reverse complement strand
TACTTTCAAATGCAACAAACCTCATTGCTATAGCTTTGTAAACTTCGGACTTACACTCGAAAAAAAAAAAAAAAAAATTTTTATTATAAGGAATAATTAATTTTCTATGCCCCAAATGAAAAAAACTTCTTCTATAAAAGTTGTTACAAATGTGAAGATCTAGTAGTGTACAAATTTTCATAGACGTACGGCCCATAGAAAAAAAGTTTGCCGTTTTTGGAAATGGTTCCCTTAAGGGAAATTTACATGAATTCTATAGCCATGTGTCAGCGTACGTTTCAAATGACTCGAATGAGAATAGGAGAATACATCCTCTATTTAAAAATGTTCAAATTCGTTTTCAAACTAGAACTAGATGAAACGAAAAGGGAAAGTATTTTTTATGAATTGTGTGAACTTGAAATTCGTTAGTATTATTCCTGAATAACCCCGCATAATTGGCAACTTCTATTCCATCAGAGATTAAAGCTTAATTTTCACTCTTTAACATCACGTTGCATGTGAGAACCGATAAGTTTAATCTATCATTGTATTGTGCAACAGTTTATGAGCTGATCAGGTTAATCCTCCATAGTATTGTGCAACATTTTCTGTTCTGATACGTTTATCGCTCCTTTATACTGTTTGTATAGTATGTACTGATAAGGTTTATCCTTTATTGTAAAGAATCACGTTGTCCATCCCGATAAATTTAATCCTTCATTCTGGCATCCGTACAGCCCTCGTTAGACTGATTCTTCGTCCGTCTTTTCCACGTAAAATTGAGCATAACTTTTAGTACAGCCTAGTTGTGCCACATTTACCTTTTTCAGGCCAAAATCCTCAAAATTTGAAGTTCTTACAATTAAAATTTGACTTTAAAAAGCACGCAGTATCTGGCAGCCATGCAGGGTTGATGAATACTAAGTGCTCTTAATTGTCAAATTTTGTAAGGAACACTATCTGAAGCATTTTTAACGGAAAAATTAAATTAATGGCCGTGAAACGGTAAGTGATTTTGTTTGAAAGAATCAAATTACTGGCTTTGGAATGGTAGGTGATTTTGTTCGTATCATCCCACGAGTATTATTTTCCTACGTCTGCCCCAATAGCAATATTTAATGGCTTGTTCATTTACATACCGCTTCAGTGAGTTTATAATTGAATGATTGAGGAGTAATTCTTTGGTTACGTGATATATCGGAGTAATTTGGAAGTTAATCTATTCGGTCAATGGGTCCTTGTTTCATTTAGGCAGTTTTAAAATCGTTTCTGGAAACCGCTCTGTGAGCACAGCAAAGTAATTGTTTGTTCATGGTAAATTCGAGCGTTTGCATTGTATATTTTTTTCGCTAAATGTTCTCTTTTACCAGCAACGTATCAGTTTTAAAAATCTTCCATGAAAGCCCCTGCGTAAATGAGTATGTTGTTGACTGTTGCTTGAACTGAGGGAATTTCAAGCTGACTTTGCCCGGGTTTGTCGTCGTTAAAGGCTTCTTGTCCACAAACTTCTTCCAATCTGTCTTTATCCTGCACCTGACGGACCGCTGTTAATTTTCGACTGAAACTATCACGCGTGTTTGAATTCACCAGCCTGTGAGATTCTCCTTAAGGTTGTTTCTACAAATTTAACACGACTGTTTGCGAAATCCTTAGTTATAAATTAGAATTATGAATTGCTGGAGGAACCACGCTGTGAATTTTGAGTGCGTGATCATTTTGCGGCATTAAAAACGAGTCCATTTTCCAGTAGAAAGAGTCTTGTCTTCCATTCCTTTGCTGCGCCGACCGCTGACAGATATGCGAAGATGCTCTTGACATATAGATCATTTGAAACAGGAAATTCATGCATAAGCCGCAAGTTTTTATCGGCAAGATGCGAAGATAGAACAATCGACGGTTTATGCGCAGTCATGCCTCGAGTTGTCCATCCTCCAACACTGCCACGAAAAAAATTACTTTTGTGCCCCATGTCGTCTGCAGCAACGCTGGGCAGAGGCTAAAACATCAAGGCACCGTGTGGACATTTCGTGCCTGAGCACGCATGCGCAGAGGAGTGTGCAAGAGAACTGATATGGGAAACAGTTCTTTACAGAAACAAGAAGGGAATAAATTTTGTTTGTGTGGGACGTAAATATGAGATCGATATAGGAGTGAGTATGAGAATTGGTATGAGAAACAGTTCGAAAAAGAAATACATTAGATTTTGCTGTAAGTAAACAGATGAAAACAGGAGTGTGTATGAAAACTAATACTAAGAACCGTTTTTAGCAAACGCAAAAAGAGTGGACATGTTTTTTAGGTACATAAGCAAACAGTAAAAACCAGCACCAACGTTACCAGAGGACTTATTTAGTGACAAGTTTTTAAGAACATTGGGACTTATACGTATTTTTGGAATGAGAATGACAAGAGTCATGTTACAGAAGTCTAATTTCCCACACTCCCTTCCCCTCAGTTCTCTCCTGCTCAATACAGCGAGCTCGGGCGTGCATAGGTGCGACCAGTCTTTTTTAAGCTTGTTTTCTTTCTGTCGTTTGACTGAATTTTTTTTTACGGAACTTAAAAGTTTCATTCATTTCAGAATTATCCTGGAATTTCAGACTTGTTTGGTGGTCGTTTGAAAGTTTATTGGTTCAAAATGCCTGAAAGCGATGCACATGGTCAAAAAATATGATTACGCTCATGTTAAATTTTCTCATTCACAAATGAATGAGTGCCCTCTGCTCACTTGTTATTAAACCAGAGCTTTCTTTATCTTCCTTCCTCGTAGAGTCAACAGCATTAAATGAAGAAAAAACCTCTTGTAATAAAATATCCTTGACTGAAAACAAAAAAAGGAAAAACTTCAAAATCCACTAAAAAAATTCGACAGAACTGAACTTTTCTTCTAGTTTCAAGGAGTAATTATTCACCTCTCATTCTTCAAGCAAGCAATTAAAACTATTTTTTGGACCTCAATAGGAGAAATTTGCTCTCGTAATTCTTCATTAAAACACTTGTTCTATTTCTCGTCACCACGTAAATTAAAATCACATCTTCGTTTTGAATTGAGCGGCAGCTTTTCTCACCCCAGGAAGAGCATCTCCCGTCACTCAGCATCTGCTCGGTGCTCACAACTCCGCTGTACATCATCGGACCCTCAGTGTTAGTAGTAATTAGCCTTCATTTGTCAGCCTGCGATATTTCACGGGCTAATTTCCATACAATTTTAACGGTAGACCTGAGGAACAAATCGCAGGCTTGAGGGAGCGGCGACGTAGAGCTGCGTGCTCTGGCAGAGTTAGCATAGAGCGACGCTGACGACGTTCATCACCACCGTAATATCAGAGGTAACATTAGGTTATGTAAGGTATTACGGTGATTCTTCAAGCATCTGCTCCACTGATGTTGGCCTTCCTTGACACCAGTGATAGATGTAATAAGCAGGTGTTTAGTGCCTGCGCATCCTGTCAGTAAGCTCATATCGCACCTGTCATCAAGTAATATCTTTACAATCAGTAAGCGCTAACAGGCTGTATTCACTGTCATCAAGGCGATGTAATATCAGTCTTACCTCTTTTCTAATATGTCTCGTTGAAAGCAGCGCTCAACACACAGGACGGTGAGAGCACAATATTCAACATACAAAACAGAGTCAGTACGGTATGCAACACACAGCACCGTGCCAGTACAATATTCAACCTACAGCATCGGTTTCAGTAAAGTATAGAACAAGCACAGCATCATCATACTACATAGAGTGCGCACATTTTCACATCACTAGCACAGCAATGTACTCGTATCACAGCGATGCACTTCAAATAACATGTCTATGAGGCATTTTTTAACCTTGCTGTACGATGGCTGTGGTAAAGATCTGCATTCGCTATTCACAACACGGTCCCAGTGCCAATGTCCGTCTTACAGTGATCATCAGTTAAGTATGCATCTTACAGTACAGCACCTGGCGACTATTCATCTTCCAGTTTGGTTTCACTTGTTTCCATCTTACCCAATTGAAATCTCGTCATATTTTTTTGGGTAAAGCTCTTCGGTGTTTCTCGCACCAAAGCTGTTATTATTGTTCGTAAAATTTTCTCTGTTACGAGAGTGCATCGCACGATCTCATTGATTGCTTTATTGCCAGAATAAAAACATGCTCAACGCAAAGTCTCAATCGCATCTCTATGCTTGATTTAGATGTCGAGGGGAATGTCAATTTTGCGCGCGTTTTTCATAGCAAATGTCTTTGTTATCGCCAGTAGCTCGAAAAGAGACACTAATTATTTCGGTTGGGAATTTACGAGTTGGATCCAAGCAGGTCTAATTTTAATGTAAGTGATCGTAACTCGTGTGAAACATTTCATCATCCCTCAATTACGAGTGATATTCATCAATCACTTGTAGCTAAAGCTCTCGCTGCTGGACGGATTAACTGACAGTTACTTCCTCCCCGCTGTGTCGCCCTGAGCAACCAATTGCATGTTCGGAGGCGATCTCACCGTGGTTTATTTTAAGCCTTTGTTTCTTTTAATACTGAATACGCTGCCAAAGTGATCAATCCTAAACCTCCATTGAGGCTCATAAAGTTCATATTGCCAGACGCTGGTATTTGACGAGAGGCAATTTACTGCACTCGTGTGATCGCTCGAGCTTGCAGAGAGATGTAAGCCTTATCCCTGTCGTAAGCTTGGAGTGCTCCGGAATTGCAGTGCATTTGCATCAAATCCTAAAACCATAAAGTAAACGCTGCGGCTGATTAAGGCATTCGCAGACCTACCATCCTCTCTGGGCTCTGAGGTGAAGGTAGAGATCCGTTTTTTGAAGCGCTGTTTTTGCAGAACTTACGAAGTATAGCGTGCTGTCAGAAAAAGCTCTCCTGTACAACTCTGCGCGAGCTAATCCTTCATACCTCGAGAGAGTTCCGGACGGTCTTTGTTTGTGCAAAGTTTGAGTTCCAAAAATGACTTTATGTGCAGTGTATCCTAAAATATATACTCATGCTCGATTGATGACTACTGGTGTATTTTTGTTCTTAGTTTATGTGCCACTAAGCTTTCTTTTATAGCATCAAAATTTTCAAGGTCATAGTTCATTTCTTTGATTCAACGCATACACTTGTACACATTTGGATAAACACCTGAATCAAAACAAAGTATTTACGTGATGGGCAATTGAAGAACGAGTGCATATTTTTAGACATCCTGTATACAACCGCGCCTTGAAAAGAACGTACACTGTTGTATTTTAAATAAACTCAGTCATAATATTGTCTCTTTATTGATTTACACTTCATTCTTCCTTGCAATATCTAGCTCACTTCTTCATTCCATCAACTATAAACGGAAGACCATCACCACTACGATAAATAACTTCGTTTTGATTATTTTTTGTCTACCTAAATGCAGGTAAATTTGCGCGGCACATGCAGGAAAACATTGTCAGGTTCATGACAACAGATTTTCTTCCAGAGTCTCAAATTATTCATGTTGATATTTCGAAAGGAAAATTTTTGATCACGAGTAATTTCATGAGAATTTACACCATCAACACTGCATTTGCAAATCGTTAAAGGATGTTTCATTGGTAATTTACACTAAGCATTCCTTCACAGAATTAAACGTAACGTGCAAAGAGAACTACGCACGTCAAAAAATTTTGCTGATGTATCACATGTGGAAAATTAAATCATTGAATTATTTGAATTGTTCTATTGATTATATTATTGTGGACTGATAAAACGTACATAGAAGCCCCTATTGTTATTTTCTTCCAAACAGGCATCCAAAGTTAACGTACAGAAGTGAATCAACGTAGTTGATGTGCAGTTAAGTTTCTCTTTGGAACCCGATTTCAAATTGTCATATATCTTGCTAAATAAGTTCACGCAAATCCTTTATGTTTGAAATAAAATACTACTTATTTGGGAGAAATTACCTGCTATTTGAAATTCGTTCGAATTTTTCAATTTGCTGAAATAAAATATTTTACATCTTAATTTCATGTCTCTGAGAATAAATGAGCTGTCATTTTAAACCCAGTTTTACCGCGCTACAAGCCTGAGTTGCCAAATCGGCATTCTTCTGGTCAAAATACTCAAATTCTGTCAAATCATCTTGGAGAAAAAACAGAATCTGAGAGTTTTGGTCATAAAAAATATTAATATGATAACCCCGCTCACAGTTTCCAAGCCGTTGAAATTCAGAGCAAAATTATTTGGCATCGAGGTAGAAAGTTAACATTGGCTTCGTCGATGCAACAGCCACATGTCCTCCAACACGTACAAAACGTTAGTAAACTGTGTAGGGGGAAGAAACACGGACGAATGCCGGGACTTATTCCTCGGTTCATTTGTTGTCTCCTCAGGAAATGTATTTCGAATTGGCAATCTTGGTTCTCCTAGATTTTTTTAATCAATGGAAATTTTTTCGGAAATTGGAAGGATATAAATGGAAATTTCTTTCATATTTTTCTCAACATTGAATTATGTTTCAAATTAAAAACACGGATTCAAAGTCTCAGAGGCGATCGAAGAACTAGCGGAATAATGCTCAACAACTCGACCTATTTTTTCGGTCATAATACAACCTAACACTTTAAAATAAATACCCACTGGGGTACATCTACAAGCGCTTATATTGAAGAATAGCTGTTAGCTAGAAACCACGAATCCCGCTTGAGCGCAAATTTTCATCTGAGTGACAATGTTGGAATTTATCGATTTTGCATTTTACTGGAAGTCGTCAATTTTATCTCGCAGAACGTGAGATGGAATACTTAACAGAAGAGTAGTTACAAAAGTTTAGAAAACCGCAGCTTCCAGAAATCCTCGAAGTGTCTGTTTTGTTACCCACGCGATTAAATTACGCATTACTGTAGCGGGCGTTACGCAGATTCAAAACTAATGAAACTGTTCGAAAGACTGACTGTGATTAAATTTCCCTTACTGCAACGGGCGTTAAGTGGATTTATATATTTTAGAAAACTTGTCCGCAGAGCCCCTGTGGTAGAGTAATGCGTTACTGTAGTGGGCGTTACGAGAAAATTAAAACTCTTGAAAACTGATCGAAAGAGTGATTCATGTACATACCTTGAAAATAGTTTTAAAAATCACGATACTGTAACGAAAGTCGAAAAATGTATCGTATAAATATTTGAATCTCTAAAAGAAATGTTTTCATAGCGAGTGACATTGGATGGGACGTTAATCTTCAAGTCGAGAAGCATTCAAGGTCAACGACCATGTCTGAAGTTTCCGACTCGCCATACTTTACAAAAGAAAGTTGAGCAGAAATAACCCCCGATAGAACGTTTCCTGCAATTGCTGTTCCCAGTTTTCCCACATCCAGGGGCTAAAAGGTCGGCAATGAATTAGAAAGACAACCAATGTTATTAAGTCATCGCATTCGATGCGCGATAAATCGTGGTAGGGTGCAAAAAGTCTCGTTAGTTGGAGGCTTTATTCCTCCAGGAGCTCGTAGCCGGACTCTCTTACCGGGGCTCTGCAAGTCAAGCATGCAATGAACGAGAAATTCAATTCATGAACTGCCATGGTTTTTATTGATGAGAGGCAGTAGAAATTTGAAAAAATTTCTACTCTCACAACAATTGTACACTGATTATAAATAATTATAGAGATAATATATACATATTTATATAATTAATCATACAATTAAAATATACAATTTAGACATGTATGAGATACAAATAAAGCTCTGATATAAACAGGGTAAAAATGACCAAAATTAATATTTCAGTTTTTTAAACCACGATATGTTTTTGTCCTAATTTGTAGAAAATACATAATCTTCATTCAATACTTCTCAATCAACTTATCCTTTACTTCGACAGCAATAAGTCTCTTCTTTTAGTCCTAAATAAAAGATTTTCTGTCGTGAATCAGTATTTTGATCTGTTGTTTTCTGCACGTGCCTCCAGGTCCGAAATGTTCGGTGAAGCTTACGATCGAATTCGAACTCTTAAATATCGCCATAAGGCTTATATTGAACTTAAATCTTTTGAGCAGGGTTTTCAAGACTTAGGTTATTATTTTTAGTGACTATTTATTTGTAGACTGAACTGCATTGTTATTAGAGTGGCATGTTTTTGCAAACTTCAGGCCTAAGGAGGCTCAAACTTTTCAGCAGAAACGGAGGAAATAACTACTCTTCAAGTCACGTGTTGCAGCTCTTATTTTTACTTCTATTACTATTATACTACTAGTCGCTCATTTACCCCCAGGGGGATACAATTACTGTATCTATGGGAACTAGCGCTCGCAGGGGAAATATGTGAGGTCTCGAGCTTAAGTTTACGTACACCTTCCTTTTGTTAAATTAAAATAGGTGTTTTGTTTTTTAAAAGCTATGTTTTGGGGGGACTCACTGCTGTGCAGTTTTTCAGCACCCACTACTTCATTTTTCAACTTTTATCTTGGCCATAGTGTCCTTGTTTTGTCAATTTCTTCAAGTCCATACTAAATGGTGCCTTCCTACTTTTTCACTTTGGAACGCCTTTGTTGCGGCTAGGAAGGCTTAAACTAACATCTAATCTAATCTTGAGCTTTATTTGTTCCTCAATCTCCTAAAATGAGATGCTATTTTCGCTCCTTTACTGGTAGATATAAAGTTTCACCACGTGAGGAAGGCTTTGTAGAGCTCCGTTGAATTTCATTGCACGGTTTTCGTGGGTGCTAATACTATCGTTTGCTCATAGTAAATACTTTGCACCTTTTCACGAGGATTCGCTCTAATATACTTAGCATTTAGCGTAACAACTCTACTTAAAGACTTAGGGTAATCATTCACGGAACATCAAATCTTCTTAGTTTCCAAGGTATTTACATCTTGTGGCTTGCGTTGGTTATAATTATATAGGAGTAAATGGAATATTTTATTTCTCATCACATTGTTCGGTCTTTTTGACCTCATTTTTAGAGTTTATCCATCTATTCTTTTGCGAATTTGTCAGTCTTGCAGCTTTTATTTTGATGATGAGGAACTCTATAAAATGATGGGATAGTATGATCAGTCTGCATATGTTTATAAGTGTAGGTGATATTGCTGAAATGATCTAGAAATTTTATTTGTAGTACCTAGAAAATAATCATAATTTGCGGGTTTTAAAAATAGCAATGAGCAATTTATGAATAACTAAGTTACTCCCAAATATTGAAAATGCATTTTGTCTGATTTACATCCTAGTTTATTTTG
Organism: Platorchestia sp. MABIK; assembly: GCA_014220935.1. NCBI lineage: Eukaryota > Metazoa > Arthropoda > Malacostraca > Amphipoda > Talitridae > Platorchestia > Platorchestia sp. MABIK. The sequence goes on along the minus strand of JACJUY010000175.1, from coordinate 244,113 downwards.
TTTTTCACACATAAGCATTTCATCACCCTGTTTCTGTTTGCAATTATTGTAAGAAAAGCACTATTTTCAATTAGTTTTAGACGTACTCAATACAAACTCTAAGGGGTATGAATGATCCCCTTCCCTCTCTGAACACGAAGAAAGTGTACGCTGGTGTTCAAGTAATTATGATATACTATTATTCTTACATAGTTAATACGCTAAATTTTGAAGGAATAAACCCTGAAAATAAATAAAAAAATAAAAGCAACAAAAATAAATGAAAAAATAAAATGAAATACTGTACGGTATCATCGATGCACAATTTTATTAAAATTCTAAATCAGTGGATCAATATCCGTGGACATCCTTTATTGATTAAATTGGAAATTAAGTGGCCCTGAAATATCGTACTGGCACTTTCCTCCGTCCCATGATGGAAACTGCGCTAAAATAATAGAATAAATCAAATTGTGCGTAAGGACTTGAATGTATATAGTTTATAAAGCTATTTATCACTGATTTAAAGTATTTTGAAAATAAATTTCTGGTTTTGTAGCAAATTTTGAAAATAAGTGGAAACCTAAGAACCTCTATAAGTGGAAACCTCCATAAGAAGAACCTCTATAAGACCTCTATAAGAACCTTTATAAGTGGAAGCCTCTGAGATTTTCATGAGCATTCTACATGAACGTTACAGAGCCTGGATCCAAGAACTGTAACCTTATTGGGATCTCAAAATATTTGAACGCAGAAGAAATGTGTAATATTCTCCAATGACAAAAAAACTATCCAGAGAATAAAAAATTATCATTAATCTCTAACGATGTTAGAAAGGTACAATCCGCGTGTTGTTGCATTCTGGCTCTCTGATGTGAATTTCTGAAAATAGATTTGACCCTAAATTTCTTTAAAAAAAACAATTTAATGAAGTCTTAGGTAGCGTACGATGACCCATGACCGCACATTTTTCATCGAGGCTAAATCAATAAAATGAAATCATCTTTACGCTGAACGAGGTTATGCGTTCGAAGCTCTTCAATATTTGTGACTCGCATCTCGATCTTCCATGCTCTAATGCGGCTCCTAATATAGCGAACGTGCCCAGGGTTACGTGCATCAGTTTTGCTTAAAACAATGCTCCCTCTGAGCAGACGCACATGTCAGCACGCTGAGAATTAGCAGTGTATTATATAAGACGGAGGGTTCATTAGCGACCGCATTCCAATACTCACAAGCTCGGCCTGTTAATTGAAGAGACGGTTCTGAAGCTCAGAAGAGACTCCATTAGGGAAAATAATGTTGACAAGATGCTCCTAAAATTTCAAGATACTAGCCAAAAAAATTGAAGTCGGCAGTCGGTGTAGAAACTGCTTGATAATTGGTCAGTTCGAGAAGCCAGTGCCTAAATGAAGTCACAAATTTTGATTCACAGCTCGTGTTCTTTTCGAACGAATTGGCGAAGCTGAATCGTTTGAACGAGTTGTTCCTTGCAGCCGACTCTTTCACCGATGTGAAGGAAATGACGAGCTGCTGTGGGAATACATCGTCGGAGTCTTCAAAAAAAATCATAGTTCCATTAAATTAAAGTCTAAAAGTTGCGTGTAAACGTCATTAGGTTTAGAAGCGGTAGCGTTCATAACAAAATGGCATACATTCTGATACGTTCCCAGGAATTGACATCAAACGCTAAAGAAGATAGGCTAAAAAATTATTGTCATTTATGATAAAAATTGTTGACGAAGGGAATGGCATTTTGTAATTTAGTTTTGTTAAATTACAAAACTAAATTACAAAATACCATTAATTTCGGCAACACTTTTTATCATTAATGATAATAATGACAATAATAAGCTGAACATTGAGACATAGGAGAGAGTAACACTGATAATTTTTAATCGCTTAACTTGTGACGGGACTGGAACATTTTTCAAAAGCATAACAAGTTGTCCTACAGGGCAATCCTCATTCGATATTCAAGCATCCCATGAGTAAGTGTTAACGATCTTCTTTTAGTATAAGCGATTTGATACTGCAGCTTTCTATTCATTCCAAGTTAAACAACAAAATTCTAGCTTTTTGCGTCACTGAAGCGAGCACGTAGATCAGAGACTCAGAACCAATCTAAAAAAAAGAGCGTAGAGCAAAAAGTTAGCACTGTTGAAATTGCCTGGCGATTTTTGAGTTCATTGATCATGCAAGATCTGGGAGGCAATATAATGAGGTACTTTTCAATCGAAGCTATTTTCCACAATTTCGCTCCTGTTTTCGACTAACAGGATTTGATAGCGCTTGATTAGTTTTAAGTACCGCATTACTAAGCGTCATCAGCTTTGAAAGCCTCCAATAGCAGTTTGACGCTCGGAAAAAATCGTTTCACTCGGAAAAAAACGTTTCACTCGTAGAAAATGAGTTACTGTAGAACAAGTTACTGTCACAGTAATACGTGTTACTGTAACGCGAGAGCACACACGCGAGAACTGATTATTTATCGTTAGAGATTCAGATTCAAGTCTACGTTGTGCTGTCAAAAGCAGCAGCCAGCTGAGAAACGATTCTCCCGCATTTTGTAACCTTAACATTACACTTCTTCCGTGAATTTAACAAGTTCCGTGCGTTCAACGCTTGAATTTGATCACAAATAAGCAGGTAACTGGTCTTAGGAATACAAATTTTATCAAAGATCAAGTAAATCGTAAATGTTGTATGATTTTAATCGTGAATTAGTCACACTGTGCAGATCGGTAATTGTTTTACCTTCCTTCAATCTTTGGATGTAAAATTCCATGTAAAATTGGTCAACGCCCTTAAATTTAACTAGAGACCAAAACTTGATGCCTCGCATGTTTTTCATAATTAAGGTCATGTACGGAATAAAAATAAAAATAGTAAAAATAGGAGTAAGCTCATATCTTTTCGTAGATGGATACCAAATACAGAAATTCTATATCTCTTGGTACGTATTTGCATTACCATCTACTAGGCCGACTAAAGTAAGTTTGAAACTTCCATGCGCTCAAATTACCAGACATACTAAAAATGAATAAAGGTGAATTTAAACCAGGAGCCAAATCAAAACTTTCACAAAATATTGGTTCTTTATTCTATTCTACTCTATGGATTATTATCAACAGGATGAACTTCTAACCATGAATTTAGAATTGAAAGAAGGGACATTTGATAAAAAACGTTGACCACAATATCACAGTATACTTTTTCTCAACTTGATATTAGCATATAAGTTTAACATGCTTACCTATTTCTAAGTCAGAAGCATAAGTACATTTACCACAGCTTACTGCAGAATTTGTTCATCTCTTGACAGGTTTCGAAAGAAGCCTCGTAGCTTATTCAACTCACAATGCTAATATTGTCGACCGTCATATATTAGGTATACTTTAAAGTCCTACTTGTAACAATGTACATGCTCGCGGTAAATAAATCTTTCAAAAAATTTAAAATATTTTAGCGATTGAACAAAGGCTTTGGTTTAATATTGAGTAACCTAACAAACTTAGCTGCACAACACGCAAGTTCACAAACTGAATACAAGGCGATCGAGTGCAAGTAATGTTTTCGGGTTTGCATCCATCCAGACGTGCATGATGACCGCACTTCCAAAAAGTGCCTACGAGTCTCGTGTTACAAGCATCAATGTTAGCGAGGTTAAGCTATAACTGATCAGTTCAACGCGACAAGATTCAAAATGAATCAAAATTAAAGTGAATTTGAACTATTCGTTTTTTTTTTGCAATGGTAAGGTTTTTAATTGGCTAAGATGAAAAATATCCGTTCTTAATTGATATCAAAATGAGAGTCTTGGGTTTTATTCTTCTTAAAAAAAGCATCTCTCAAATTATTTTTGAATTAAGGGAAGCATCACTCCCCAGCAAGATTACTCTTCAAAGAAAAGATGAAGACTCATAAATAGCAAAAGAACAAAATTACTTAAATTCTTCGTTGTAAAAATGAGAAATTTCACAAATGTCAGTCATATCAACTTGCACACACAGACGCAGAAGGATTCATATTTTCTGAGGTACTCTTCATAAATAAAAATCTATTCTTCACTGTAGCAGGCAGAGATAAAATTTATCAGACCCCCATGTCAGCTCTGAAGTTATAAAAAAAATGTTGAAGACTTGTTCGAAATCTATGACTTGCACAATGTATTTCAAAGGTATGACACCGTAATTTGATGCAACGAATTCAAACTAACTTTGCTCTACTGCTAATAACTGAATATTAAAAACTACTGTGTGTCGTAGATCATACACCATGCCAGTAATTTAGACCCCAATCATGCTCTTATTATGATTTTACCTCTCCAGTGTAAGAAAATAATGTTAAATTAACTTCATTTTCATGAAGTAAATTACCGATATGAAATAATGTGTTCTCACTGAATTAATGAATCACTACGTATGTTTAAAAATACTGTTCATTTTTCATCCCGGGGTATATAAAACCTTCTACATGTATGCATGTCTCTATATCTGCAACTACGGATCATTTTAAATGAAGAATTTCGACGGAGCATAAATTTAGTGCACTGTTTCTGCCGGCGAATTGAATAGAAAAGAAAATGTTAAGAAACGAAGTGGCAACTTTAAACCGTTGAGAATCGCATTCTTGTTCTATCTTAGTGACAATGTTCCTATTTCAAAACCGGACTCACCTTCCCAGAGACCAACTGAGCACATTTAAAGCGAGTGTTAAACGACCGCAAGTTTCAACAGTGGCTTGCGGTTGCTCTTGAGCTCCGATTTTCATGCCTCAGAGTATATATAAACACTGAAGAAGCAGCGCGCTGTAATAATGATCAGATTTCAAATTGTGATTTCTTGCTACAAGACCTCATATTAGAGCAATAAATTTGTGAATAGAAATTCAGCGCTTTGATCTCCATGCCGTGCCTGAGCAACCAAGTGGAACTCGGTATGAAGAAAAAGATCTAACTGCACCGCAGAGTGTCGTGAAGGAGCCAGATTTCTTGGGGGAAAATTTTTCGTCAGGCAATATTAGCTATAATGAGGCCTCAAAGCTGAATAATTTAGCATTCAGTGTTGTGGAATAATTCGGAGGTTGCCATAAAAAAGAGAATTCGGGCCGCAAGATTCACGAAGAATCTAAAGTGAGAATTTCTTGTTTCTAACACGAGTTAGGGTGGCTTTTGATGATTATCTTCTACGTAGCATACTGTATACTCAATGCAATTCGAACACTCGAATTTCAGCCGACAAATTTATCAGACAATATCGAATGGAGCCCGTGGCATCGAAGTTGTATGTGGAAGTGAGTGTTAATCACACAACACAATTAACAGCAAATTACCTTGAAGTGTTACAACTAGGAAGCTTTGCGAGGACGCTTCGATAAAATTATAAAGTGTTATTTTAGAAGAGCTATGCCAGTGCCACTTACGTATGCTTTCGTTACATAACAAACCAAAACAGTAAAACAACAAGCAGTAAAACTGTTCATAAAAAACTGTTGACATGCAATTTATGTCAGCGAGCATAAATTTTTGCATTAAAATATACAAAATTAATTTTTATTTTTTATTTTCAGGTACTCCAAGCAACTTGAGAGCCGTCTTTTCAAGGTCAGTCATAAATTCTACCTGCTTGCTTTTACACCTCGAATTATTTAGGCTACTTATTTCATTATGTTGATGAAACTGCCAAACTAAGCAAATCTGAAGGACTTCATTCGACTAGCATGTTTACTACGTCGCGCGTACGAGTTGATGAATTGATGAATTTCTTTCATACTTTCTCAAATACCCGTAAATTGGGTCCGAGATTATCATTCTAATCAATGCTTCTAAGGGAAAAATATTTGTTACCGGTTTTCAAATCAATAAAGGCAAGCGTTTGCTTTAAGCCCCGATTTTCGCGCCTCCAGGTATAAGCTCTAAAGAAGTTGCGCGCTGTAATGTGCAGCTGTCAAATTTTCATTTCTTACAAGGCTTAAGACTCGACCACAATGTAACCTAATAATGGAAATATAACATAAATTCCAAAGGATATTTTTAAGAATTCAGTGTAAAATTAGCAATTTAGTGGAATTAGCACTCCCTTTGGAATATATGACGTCCAAAGCTGAGAGTTGGGTGATTTTTTTTGTGAAACAGAATTGTTTTTGTTTTGTTGAAAACGATCTTTCTTCGGTTCACTGCTGTCCTGGTTTTCAGCACCTCTGACTCTCTTCTTCAACTTTCTTCTTTTTTCCTAACCATCTTTCTCAACTTACTGTTTCTATGCGCAGGGGATGTTAATGAGAAGAATGAGAATACACCTTATGCATTGATTCAACGTTCCCTTATCTTCATGCTAATCGGTGCCTTTATCCTTCCTCTCTTTAGAACACCTTTGTTATTGTTAAGGAGGCTGAGATTAACTTATAATCTGGTCTAATCTAATCTTGAGATTCAGCAAAACTTTCTTGGTAAGTGTTCTCATGTAAATACGAGTTCCAAAACTCATAACTTTTTGGAGTACAAATCGAGAATCTTTGATTAATAAAATCAACGTATACGACGTGAGCCATTAAAGCCTATGACATCAAATAATCGTATTTTTACGACACAATTCACAATTACACCACAGCCCCAAAAACGCGTCGACCAGCCCTCGGCTACTCTGCTGTTCCCCTATTGCTGCACCAATAACCTGGGTCCAGTTTCATTTACATACGAGGATTCCTTTTCCCTAGGCCTAGGTTACTCTATGAAAGATGTGTTATCAGTACCGAGTTTTTCTGACTAGATTGCCAATAACTCATACAGTAAATAAAATAATAGCAAATAAAAGAAATAGCAAATAAAATGACTGTTATAAATGCATTTTTAGCCGTACACCATTCAGATCGGATTGGTAACAATACATATATTTATGAAAATAGTCATTAACAGATATATTTTCAACCTCGAATCATTCAGATCGGATTGATGATAATTCATTTATTTATAAAAAATATTCATTGAAGTATACATTTTTGCCTCGAATCTTTCATACTGGATTGTTGTAATTCTTGTATTCATTACATTCATTAAGGCTTTCTGCTCCACTACAATGTAGCCTATCGCAGTTTTGTAGAGCTGCACGTCAACAGTCGGAGATATGCATGCCGTTGCAATGTACTCGTACATTTCTCTCTTATGTCTACTTACATTAAACAGCATGTTTATCGGCAGTACTTGCGCAAGACTTTAGCCTAATAGTACAGCCTCATAATCAAAACAAATAGTAGAGACTAATTAAAAAAAGTCGAGCCTAATCGTAATTGAAAATAAAATTTCTGTATTTGTTTCATCATTTTAATTTATTCTGTCGGTGTTGCTATATCCTTAACGTATGCATAAGTTTTGCATATTCAGTGCATAAACAAACAATCAAAATAAATCTCCTGGTTTCGTAACATTGGCTTAGTCTGCGCGGTCGATGCTGGCTATTTTCTAAACTCACTGCATATTCTAAGATTGAAAATAAATTCCGAATGAAAGTTTCATTTTTGTCTCATTGTTCAGCTTATTGGTTTTAAGTTTACAGTATTCAAATTGTATTGTATTTTCAAAACTCAAACTAAGATGCAAATCGTTTTCTTTTTCCATCAGTTTAGTTTACCCTGTCAGTGTTGGGAATGTTCTAACCATAATAGAAATTTTAATCAAGAATCAAACAGAAACTCTTAATTTGGTTTTATCGGTTCACATAAATCGGTCTGTGTTTGCCTTATTTCAAACGCGTTGTAACTTTTAAGTTAAGGTCAAGTTGACATTCGTGTTTTCGTTTCATGGGTTGAGTTTACTCTGGCGGTGTTTGCCACTCAGCATTCATTAATCAGATCCTCCGCCCAAACTCACACCTTCTCACGCCTGAGCCGACCGCTCCATACATCCATTTACCGTTCTGTTGACTCCTGCAGTCGGCAGAAGCAACTCAGCATCTCCCCTAACCAGTCTGGAATAATTAGCATACTAGTACTCATTGCAGGATTCTTAGGGAATCTCACTTTTAAGATGAAGAAGTGCCAACGTCATGATGAACATATTTACTTGTTAACGTTTCGGAATTCACGGATTCCAGCATCAGTGCTGGGAAAACGTGAGAAAAAAAATGGTGACAGAAATGAAAATGCAAGACGGTTACTTCAATAAAACCTAAAGTAAAATGATTAATATCCTGCATGCGAATTGACGATGTGGCGCTATACGTGAAGCATAAATGAAAAGGTTTCCAGCAGCAGCCACACTGCGAAGGCACGTACGAACGAGTCATCAACAAATGGCACGTTGTCAGTCTTCATGATACGGCAATAATCTCGAGGAAGATATACCAAGGTATCCTGAGTCAGAAGAGGAGATGAGAGGTTGCCTTAAACTTCTGGGGCTCAACATTGCAGGATTTTTCCTAACGGGTATTCAGTCTACCCGAATTTATTAGAAATAATGTCCTCGCAGTGCTGTGTTGGAACAAGATGAATCCCTTCATTAAGAAATTGTTTTCTGCTACTCCTTTCTATTTAGCATGATTTCGTCTTTCATCGGTTTAGTTTGCACTGATAGTATTGGTCATTTTTCTAACGGTGATGAAAATTTTCTAACCGTGGGATGCTCATAGTGCGTCACAAAATTTCGATTCATATGCGTTCCATGTTCAATTTATTTGTCAATGTCTATATGGGATGTATTCAAATAACTTGGACCGATTTTATAATTCCAATTAACATATTTTAGTTAATCATAAATTCATGTTGCTTCAACTCTGGAACCTAAGCTGCGTAGTTCATTTGCATCCAAATAACTCTGACCAGCCAGTCTGCAGGTATGGCTCCACATCATATTGTTCTCCCAGTGTTAAAAATCAGTTCTGTATACTTTGAACAAATAATCGAACTCTGAAACCTCATTTTCCAGGATTTTCCCTTAACTTGAACAACATAAATGTATTGTATTTAAGTTTGAATTTGGTGTTGAAGGGACCCGAGTTCATGATGAGCTATTCATGAGGGAAAAAATAAATATACTTACGTTAGGTCTCGTCAGATTGCTCGTAAAACACGAAGAGAATGACTCGAGTCTTCTGTGTCAGAGGCAGTGTAGCACCCTGAGGAAAACACATAAACGAAAGCTTACCTTCTCAAGAGTTGGTTTTAAACCGCCGTGAATGTGTTTTAGAGCTCAGAGACATTGCATACTAGGGGATAGAATTGCGTTTTTAGCGGTTGATGAGAGTTCGCTTGCGTAGAACACGAGTAAAGTCAGATCTCCAGAGCTAAGGGAATCAGCGCTCTCGTTCTTGTGTTGGGGGGCGTAACGGAATCGTCATGACGCAGCAAGCCTACGAAGTTAGCAGAAATGTTTGTCACTGTAAGTGCCAGCCCTGCATATGGGCTTCCAAATGACTTGTCAAGTTTGCTAACGCGTCTTCTTGTGTTCCACAAAATTGACGAACGTCGCGTTGAAATTGGGGGAGACGACGCTCTGTGGTGCGCTGCAGAGGGGTGTTCGAGGTGTGCTCCTGTTACATCATCATTGTACCTTTGTTCCTGACGAGCGGCTTAATTTTAAGGTATCATATTCTATTTTGTTGTCAAGTTGATAAAAACGTGTTGAGATCTTTGATATTGGATCACAAATTACAAGCAAATCCTGATAAGACGCTACTGATTTCTGTTCAAATGTCATAGAAAGCAAGTTCATTTTTCACCGACTTTTGCTTGTCTCAAATCTGGAAACTAGCTTTGAACGAGAAAAGAACGGCAATCTGTCGCTTGATTCGCTAAAATACCTGTCAGCTGCAAGGTTAAGGTAAATTGAAAACAAGTTTTTCTTTGTCATTCTAACCCGTCTCTCAACCTCAAGTTGAAGCATTGTACCGTCTTTGTGCTCTGTATGGATCAATGACTGTCTCGTGATGAGCATTAAAATTTCCTAGCGCTTTTAAGGAACTCAAAGCAAATGCGCATGTCAATTCTAAGCCATTTCTGGTTTATTGGAAAAATTAAGTTTTTTTCATTCGTTTTTAACGCAAACAAATGTCTTCCGTAGAGACGGTAAAGAAATTTAGGATGAGAGCACTAAATTTTACTGAGTTATAGTACTTCTATTAATGGTAAAAATTTCTGCCTTGAACGACAGCAGTAGATGTTACATGTTGTAATCGAAGATTAAATCATTGAATACAGAAAGGTTGTATTTTCGATGTTCGTATGAATCCTACCACACACGTCTTATTGATTCAAAACGTAGTTCTTCAGAACAGTCAAATATGGTTCTGGATCAACATACGTTCAATTGATTCAATACTTAAAATAAAATTACTCTTCAGAACTGTCAAGTACGTTCGAGGATCAGTATATGTCCATGTAATTGATTCAAAAATTGAGATAAATTACTTTTCAGAATAATCAAATGAGTTTCTGTATCAGCATACGGTTAATTGATTCAAAACTTATAATAAGTAACCCTTCAGAACAATCAAATGAGGTTCTGGATCAACACATGTTCAATTGATTCAATACTTATTATAAGTTGCTCTTCAGAACAATTAAATGAGTTTTTGGACGTTCAATTGGTTCAATACTTATGATAAGTTACTCCTCAGAACAGTTAAATAGGTTCCTGGATAACCATAAGTTTAATTAATAAAAAACTCATTACCAGTTACTCCTGAGAACAATCAAATGAGTTTCTGGACCAGCATACGTTCAATTGATTCAATACTTATAATGACTTAACTTCAGAACAGTCACATAGGTTCCTGGATGAGCACGCACGCCGACAGAATGCGGCGTCTCAGAAGGTGTTGCTTGTGGAATTTTCAGTGCCTGCCACCGACGCGAGTCAACGGCCGCTGGAGAGGAGGTCTGTTATAAACTCCGCGGCGCGACTGGACGTGCGAGTCACAAGGCAGCATCCAAGACGGGTATCGCGGCTTGTACGTCAAAAGAGAGGAAAATGTGCGAGAAAATGTGCGGGAGCGACTGCAACTAAATAACCAGAAACTTATGGCTACAGAGCTCTCAAGGGAGATGCAGGGAATTTGGAAGCATCTGCATAGATGGGATGAAAGTTAAGAAATTAGATTGCATCTGTGTTTCTACGCTCATGGACAAACTTCAGAGTTTTAGATTGCAGCTGTGTTCATGAGCTTAGGGCTAACTTCAGCGTTGATATTTTGGAGCACAATTCGTTGTCCGCAGTCAGCTCGAGAGTTTTTCCTAACCGAACGTCGATTAGCGTGGATTTAAAGTGTGAAATCGTTACGTTAAAGGCATTGTGATAGTTCCTTGTTGTAAAACTATTTGTCATCAGGTTATAATTTTCTGTTCATCAGAAAATATGTTTTGAGAAAATAGCACTCAATTTTTTTAAAAGGAAGAGGCTCTGTAGACTGCCTCAACATTTGAATGCGCTATACCTCTGGAAGTCAATACCACAGATTTATGCAATTTTGATGTCTCTCACGTGGATCCAACTATTGCATCTGTGGGAATTACCTCTCTTAGGCGGAAAATGTGAGGTCCCGAGTTGAGGGTTTGGTAGCCTTTTTTTAGAAACAGAATGGTCCTGTAACGAAAGATCTTTTTCCGTTATGCATCTTTTTTCTGCTGTCATGTTTTTCAGTACTAGATATTTTCTTCTTCGATATTTATCTTGTTTCATGTACTTCCTTCTTAACACACTATTTCTACGCGCAGGGCATCTTATGTAGGAACACACCTTGCGCTACATTTCTCGTTCTCTTAACTGTATACTAAACGGTGCGTTTATCCTTTCTCTCTTTAGAACACCTTTGTTGTGGTGAGGGAAACTAAAACTAATCTTCAATCTATTCTAATTCAATCTAACATACGATTGTAACACAGTGACGGAGGAATCGTCACGTGTTTACTTCATTTTATGGTTGAGATCAACTGCTTAATCAATTATGTGTTCACGATTTAAGTTCATTTTTTCTCAGGCCCCCTCCTGCACGCATGACTCGAGCGCCTGCTGGTGTAAATGAACACCCACTCGAATGTGGCACGATTGATGCGTATCAATTGGAACTCACTTTCAAAGTTGTGTGTTATAGTCAGGGAAGGTAATATATATGTAGTTGTCGGGCTGATTGGTGCATGACAAAAGTGGGTTTTGGATTAATAATTTTCCAGAAATGCGTTTGATGGCCTGAAGAGGAAAAATTGAATGAAGCAAAGCACACATTACATAGAGAAAAATGTCTGATTTTGTTTCACTAGTCTTATTTTCGGAGGAGTCTGGAATTAAAATGCTTAAAAATCTATTTTGATCTCTTTGAATAATTGAATACAAAATTATTTGTAGCACTTTTTACAGATTTGAACTATTATTGAAAAACTAAAGCGCTTATTAAGTTCTTAGAATAAATGAGATAAACGTTACAAAGCACTCACCCAAATTGAAAGAAATATGCAGGTGCATATAAGCAGGTGGCTCTTGCAACACGGCGGCGCAAACTAAGCTCACAATGAACTTGTTTTTTTTTTAAATACGTTAAAATACGTTTGCTTTAATAAATGTTCTCTATAACGTTGGTTCTTCTTTTTATTTTGAGAAAAAGATTCCCTAAAAATCGCCCTATAAGTACAACTATTTTTTTTTATTAATAAATGTTTTACTAATAACGCAGCAAAATGACTATCGGGGTCAACTGACTTCAGTCTTCCTAAAAAATTATTTTAAGATTGATTGTTCACGTCAATGTTGGATGATAACATAAAATTAGTAAATTTTAAATCACTTTTAAAATACAAATAAAGGTTCAAATTGAGTACAGTGCTTACCACATGACATGAAAAATGCTTAATATTGACCTACAATTAAGTCCGCAGCTTTTATAGCCAATGCTCAAGTCCACAGCTTTATTGTTTTTTTCCACTTTTATTCAGTGTAATTGATCAATCTTCACACTTCAAAACTATAAATTTCTCCCTGTGTTTCAAATAATAGTGCAATTCAGGGGATAAATTTTCATTACCCAATTGTCACTCTTTTCTGTCCATGAAAATAAATTCAAAATTTTCTATTCTTTTCAATGCATTTTAGAGGCACTTTTTACTTCCAATCTTTTGCTCCATATTGATGCGTTTACCGATGGACGGTCGACAAAATGTGTTCAATTTGTACGCAGTCAGCATGACTAAACTGCAAAATCAGATGCTAAAATTTTCAGGGCGGGGAAAGGCTATGAAAAAAAACTTTAATTCCGCTTCAAAAAATACCAATATGCACGTATGAATGATCCCAAATATATCAAAATATTCGCATGACACATGGTAATGAAATACTTAGTAGGGCGTGGAGTCGGCGATCTTCGTGTCTGACGAGATACTGTACATGGAAGACAACCTCCCACTTTTCTCTCATTCAAATTGAGTGACGGGCCCACACGCATTAAACGAAGGGTCGTACGGATCATGGTGTCTGAATAGAACAGGGTTTCCTATCAGACAACGCTTCTGAGAAGATATGAAATCTCTACGGGCAAAAAGCCAGGCCGGTTGCAGAGCTCGTTCGACCTGCATGACTATTGAAGCACAATCGTAGTCGTTTAGAAAGACGACCGCAGCTCGAGGAAAGGAGAATGATGTTCAAGTTTGACCAAAAACTCCAGTCTTCTATTTCACCACAAAGTTCGAGGCCGTGTTGTTGAAAACATAAATATGATGAAGATCTTTGAGATGGCAGCTTGTATAGATTACTTCACTATTTTATACATGCACAGCACAGAATGTAATGAGTGTAAATGGAAAGATAAATAAACGTGAAGGCTATAGCTTAGTCGTATTAGAATTAGATGCTCCCAACTATGTACTCATGGTTGTATGTAACCAAATCTTGAGTGAGTCATTGCATTGTTCATGTTACAACAGCTTTGTGAAATATATTTGAAAAGTGCTTTACAATAGTTCAGGGAAGAATATCTGCGTTACTATAGGTCCTGAAAGTCAGAGAGTTCGAATACGTTTTTCACTACGTCATCAAACGTGTCAATTAATCTTCAAACATTCCTGTTGCTTTTGTGAGGAGTATGAAGGCTTTTTGCGAAAAAAGGCTGGTATAAAATTGTGCAGCTCCCAATTTTTTTTCCTACCAAGTTACAGGTACACTTTTACCGTGAACGAAAGTGGGTAGTGACAAACCAAGAATCAAGTGCCTAGTAGGCTCTGCGACTGGAAAAATAGGTGCATTTATATCCCTCGTTGCTTCATTCAAACTGCGTTGTTGCTGCAATATTTTCTCGACGTGTTGAAGACTAAAGACAACAACAGAAGCCTAAAGCTCGAGGAAGAGAAACTGTTTTAACGCACTCATGATCCAGAACAAGATGGTGAGTTTGGCTGGAAATGTCATCTGAATTTTCATCACGTAGTGCTAATTTCGTGTGGTTGGTGATTTTTATCTGTATTGGAATGTATTGTTGTATGTTCATGTATTGTTGACAGTCCCTACTGAAATTGCGTTGGTTTTAAAGTATTATATGCATAATTGTGCGTTCAGTTTAGTTGAGACAGTAAATACAGAAATTGCGTTGGTAACTTGGTATTCCGGGATTCGTGTGCGTGAAAATTTTCCAAGATGTGATGGAAAATTCCTCCTTCCTCCCTCATGCGTCTCTTCAAGTGTTGCTAGTCAGCCCATTTACCATTGGTTCATTTTTCCGGTTAAAGGACAAAATACCTTCGCTCACTTAACCATAACATACCATCAATATTTAACCCCTTCAATCTATAAATTTTACTTCTTTGTCTCTTTCACTCCTGCACTGGAGCCTGCGCGTGACAGGAGTCTGACGGCATAGCACTTATGTCACACTCGATAGTTCCCCACTAGGCTCATATCTGTTGCCATATTCTATTCTCAATACTCCTTAGAATATTGAAGTCATTTAACAGCACGAGTTCGTCCGAGAGTTCCTCTAACAGAACACCGACATTCCAGGTGCGGAGGCCTGACGACATGCGGTGCGTGCATGCGAGGTAGTCCTGAAACTCAAAAAGTGCGTTGAAATAACTCCCCTCGAGATCGTAGCTCCCTGCTTTCACCCGCCCGCCTCCCTGGCTGCACGGAACGGACGCTAAAGGAAATTGTAGTGCAGCGAATCGTGAGGATTTAGAACCCCTTAGAGGATCTGTAGAGCTCGTTCCTAAGGAAAGACGTAAATACACTTCGTAGTTGCTCTAACAGAAATATAGTGATAGTGACTGCGCCAGTTTGCCTCTGTAATTTAGACAGTTAGATTTCATTGGAAGAGTTCTTGGTTAATTACACAGTAATCAGGAATGGATGGTGCAAGAATGTGTCTTGGGGTTATTATGAGTCATCACGTTCCCTTTAGCTCTTCTCTATCACGTTCCATTTTATACAAAGACCCACTTGCAATGTTATTGACCTCTTGCGAAAGTACTTTCGTTTATATTGATTTTTCTTGCTACTTCACACCATCGCTTCTTCAATATCCTCATACGCTACCTTTTTTGTCTGCCGTCGCGATGTACGCCAATCATGGAGCTCAAATCCTGCTGCTCAGACTTGTAAGAAGGCGTTTCTCATGACCAAATCTACAATACGTTCTTTTTATGATCGCCTTTAACGGATTAAGAAAAAGAGTTAGATCCTGAATATGACAAAAAATTCGACTATTATCTTTAAAACCTTCCGCATTATGTTGTTCCATTCCAGCGGTTTCGAAAAGTGGTACCAAACTGATTTATAGGTTGTTTCGAAAAATTTGTTCCATTGAAAAAACAAGCAGAGAAAATGAATTTTTACTATACGCAACGTGTCATTGACTGAAGTTAATCAATTTTACAAACTGAAAGTAAGTTTTTTTGATTTATCGCCCTATATAATGCATCCACTCGAAATGATTTTCAGCAATTGGGAAATTATTTTCGTGCAGCCATTTTGGAACAGAAGTAGTGTCTAACGTAAGCTTTATCAAACACATTCCCTAAGGAAAAAGCATGCTGAAGCGAATAGTCCCTGAGCTCCTCACGAGCGCATTTTTTGCTCCCCGAGGAAATAAGTAAGATTCCTGACTTGCACAAAAAACAGT
The DNA here is from genome assembly GCA_014220935.1 of Platorchestia sp. MABIK. Classification (NCBI taxonomy): domain Eukaryota; kingdom Metazoa; phylum Arthropoda; class Malacostraca; order Amphipoda; family Talitridae; genus Platorchestia; species Platorchestia sp. MABIK. Next base: position 228,046 of record JACJUY010000175.1, on the reverse strand, counting down.
GAACTGATAGTGCTCATCTTTTAGAAACTTAGCCAAAAATTTCGCTCTACGAAATGTTTTGTCTTGCTACCTCTGCATGATCAGCCGTGCCTGACAGAGAAAACCGTAATGGCTAGAGTTTCTTCTCTTCCTTTTCTCTTTCTACATCAGGTTATAGGTCGGAACATCGTGCAAACTATATTTTCAGTGCGAGTATATTGTCGCCAGTCGCAAATTTTTATCGTGTTAAATGTTCTCCGTCGCTCTCAGCAATGTTTTCATACTGGTATTCGTTTCTATAAACGTAAAATAAAATGATGCTCATTACATAATTGCAACGGTAGCGAAAATTTCTAGTTCGCTGGTACATCCTTTAACCCATACGAAGTCTACTGGACTCTCATGCACAAAACCTTTGTCACCACCCTATACTCAAGTCGTCTGCACTCTTATGCATAAAACCTTGGTCACCACCCTTCACGCAAGTCGTGATCGCTGCCACCGTTTATTGCATAGTCCCTCAGTCTACATCGTTTTCGTACAAATGACGTCTCGTTACTGCTGCTAAACTCCGCGACCGAACATTACTTGGCAAGAGAGACACACGCGACTCTCATTAGCATTCATTCAGTGCGCGTGAGGAGGACTGATTTTTCAAGCGTTCGTGTAGAAGTAGCGTCGTAAATACCTCGCTTCAGCCGATGCTACAAAGCAACAAATCATTACAAGCCAACGTCTACGGTCAGAAACTTCAATTTTACTGCCAACATTCACAGATTTTACAACTGTTTTGTCTAAATATATTTCGTTTAATTGGAGATGAGACAATCGCTCGCACACGTTTTATCTGTGAAAAATTTGTGTTGGTAAGTAATTTATTGTGGTCAAAATGTTGCCGATAGGTTAATAGAAGCCCTAATGAGGTTGTAAGTTGGGTGATGTCTTAAAGGCTCAGGTACGTAGAAAACTGAATAATTAGGAACATTAACATAAATTTATGTTGCGTTGAGAGTCGTATTGCATGACAGCAGTGCTGAGTACCCTCATTCTGTTATTCGACATTTGCAGCGTTCGTTGAACTCAGGAAGAAAATTCTTTGCAAACGTATTTGGAAGCTACACGCAGTATATCCGATGGATTCGTTCATGAATGCTCAATGCACCATATTACCCAAGCGAATTTAGGTGGTGAAAAATGTAACTACGATGCGAATTTCTGCAACTGCACTTCTAAACGGGACGACACAGGTTGTTTTATCAGTCGAACAAGCAGGCAAGATAGAGGGATGGGTGATAAGAGGGTGGCGGGATTGGTAATAAATTATTCTAAAAAGCAACAGGGTACAAATTTAAATCTTGTTAAATGAAAATCAATTTTGTATTAGGTACATGTCTGTATAAGAATGATGAGTAAAATGGGTGTACATTTGTATCACATAAAAGCACTCGCGTGTATTATGCACACACACTTCATTCCTGTGTATGAAAATACATCTATGATATTTATGAGCATCGTTTTCAGAAAAGTTATGCAAATTCGTAAATAAAACTACCTGAAAAAAACAGTTTTATTCTTAAAGTTAAAGTTCTTACATAGGTTCTCCATTCGCAGCAAGCACACTGAAGTGCTACAGAGAATGAGAGCTAGTTAAGTAAGAGAGCTTCGCAGAGAGCCTCGATCTCTCGCTTTTAACTTCTGCGTAATTTCTCACTAAGCGGCTACATTTTTCAGCCAGTCTAAGGAATAGCCCCAGTCACAGTGCAGATCATCCCTAACTTACTCTTCGAGCTTTATTTCAAGCTTCGAAATTAATTTTAACACACGCTTGAAGTGAAAAAGTTTTGCCATCAGATGTAAAAAAATTGCCGCTTCTGTCTCGTATTGCACTTCTGAAAATTTCACAGGTAACCTAAAATGAAACATTTTTATGGAGTAGTAAGTTGTGCTTGCAAAAAATTTATTTAGAACTCTGATTTACCACAGGAAAAATCATTGCTTCATTACGTTTTAAATTGTTTACCGAAGCTCTCGGATTGTTACTGTTGTTCCTAACTCAAATCTGCCATCACCATCGACTTTTTCTGATCACTAGCGCAAATTGGAGTCCTTACTACGCTGTTCCAAGCTAAGAGGAGGTATCTAGTGAATGTTGGCTAGACATTTTTTGTCCTGAAAAGATTTTATGATGGACTGCTGAGTGTAATGAAGAGCTCCCCGAACACTAAAGTGGAACGTTTGTTATGACGTTCTGCACGTGAACTCCAAATTTAGGGTATCTTGAGCAAACTTTTTTTTAAGCTCATTAGATTTTTGAATAAAACATTGTTAAAGGTACTGCATCCTTCCGCTTTGAAATGCATGGTTACACGAATGATTCGCTGCAATTCATACTTCAGAAGCAAAATTAGATTTGAAGGAGAGATCATGGAGAGCGTTTTAGTCGCCTACCCGCTGTCCGTCTGAGTTGCATCGTGATTCATTTCGCACTCCTCTGATAGATATTAAGGCAAAGTAAGACTCTAATAGCCCTTTTTTCTGGCTCAGTTACTTATTGCAGACCATTTCTTAGGGAGAAGTCATTTAAATAACCGAACAAGCTCACACTTGGAGCTAAATTTTGCACTGCCTGAATCGTGATGACGACAGTACGACTTAAATTGACCATAACGCTTGCATAGGGTTCATAATAGCACCATGTTGCTACACATTAGGAGCCCTGTCGAGCAGGCGTGCTGGCGAGTCTTGAAGGCAAGTTGGTCGTTTGAAAGGCATCTTCTAATCAGCGGCTATTGAAATTTTGGCCTTAGACGACGCTCGTTTAGTTTATCTACTCACGATCTGCATACATTGCTGGGCAAAATTATTGGCTGAAGAAAATATTCGCCTCCGAGCGAGAAGAATGAGCCTTGATGGTGTTGGTGATGTGCCGCTCTGGTGGACATGAGCAAGACGCATTAGCTTGAATATTTGGCCTACTACAATAAAAAATAAACAAGTTAAAAATAAACTGGATAAACTTTTCGCATTATGAAGATAGAATAAATTTAGCCATATAGGCTCGTGCGGTGTTTAAAATATAAACAGAGAGTGGAGAAGGTGAATGATTGAAAGCTATGTCGTATGGGTAGTCCCATAGTAACGTAACATTCAAGAACAATCATTTTTTCAAAGAGTCAACGTCCCTTGCAGGCGCAAGAATATGTTTCCTCTGCCGAATTCGAACGCAACACCTTGACTGCGATGGGTTACACTGAAGTTCAAGATTCAACTCGTATTTGAAGTCGAAAGTTGTTGGCAATTTAATGTTACCAAACAGTAACTGAGTATATTGAATACCACTAATTTTAAAGGATTGTTTAAATTTTCCAAACGGCCCATCCATGGTCGCTTAGCAAGCAGCGTGTCAAGTTGCAGTCGAAATTGGTCTTCTTTATCGTCGATATGGATTTACTTAGAGAAAGTTTCTAGAATAAAATTATAACTAAAGAAGACGAGAGCCGGGAATGAACCATTTAGGTAGCTCCCTGGAACTCATATGTGGATGACACAAAAACTTGCGCTCCATTTGATTTTCTAGCATCATGCGTATTTTAAAAACGCCTAAATTTAGTACAGACATAAATTTATCTGCTGGATGTTTCGTCGCTGACATTGGACTATTCCATGTAAATTAGTCGCGGATTTTAACTTCGTCCAGATCATGGCACTATGCGATGTCTCACATGCGAGGGAAGGGATCGTTCTCCACTCAGTGCTCTTCTTAGGGAACACAGCTGCTTTGTTGGCTTTGTCTATCCGCAAGAGCGATGCCAGGAAAATTACTTTTTTAATCTTTCTAGTTCCGCAGGCGCTAATTTTTGGCAAAGCGCGCTGTGGGTACTGCGCTATTGCGCGTATGGTTTTAGAGTTTTCTGTCGAAAGTTCACCGCTGAAATTCTAATTTCATTCGTGGGTGAAGGCAGAGTGATATGCAAGGTGAATATTTTAGTTATTTGTGTACGCAATCTTGTAATTAGATGACAGTCTTCTTTTTGATCTACAGATAATTTTGGTGGGCCTGTGAGCGTATCTTTTATGGAACAATTAATAAGTTCCGATTCCCACTCAAGAAGATACAACTATTGTGTCTATGAGAATTAGCGTTCCCGGGGGAAAATCTGGAGTCCCAAGGTGAATCATCGAAACTCTGAACCTCTCTGCCGACAACATAGGTGTTATAATGTCGGTGATACTCCAGCCAAGTGTCACACATTTCTAAGTTGAAACTCCTCAAAAATGTAAACCAATATCTAATGCTTGTTTTTCGACCGATTTTAAAGAATACCTTCAAAATACAGCGGGTACAGGTAAACGTAAAATAGATTTTCGTGCCATTTCTAACATTCCCATGCGTAATGGTTCTCAGTTATTCCCATGTTCTTCTTTGACGGAAATCCAACAACACTAGAAGGACGGGGTAAAGCGGTTCCAAAGTAGGGCTAAAAAGTTGCCGCCTTGTTTACCAGGCGGTCGCGTTCATAAGGATAAGGTAACACTCGTAATTTATATAGGGCACACGTTTTCACAGGTCGAGCACATTTTGGTGTCACAGGTCGGCGCCACAAATTGCACAAGTCTAGCACATTTTGGTGTCACAGGTCGGCGCCACAAATTGCACAAGTCTAGCACATTTTGGTGTCACAGGTCGGCGCCACAAATTGCACAAGTCCAGCACATTTTGGTGTCACAGATCGGCGCCACAAATTGCATGTCTAGCACATTTTGGTGTCACAGGTCGGCGCCACAAATTGCAGAAGTCTAGCACATTTTGGTGTCACAGGTCGGCGCCACAAATTGCACAAGTCTAGCACATTTTGGTGTCACAGGTCGGCGCCACAAATTGCACAAGTCTAGTACATTTTGGTGTCACAGGTCGGCGCCACAAATTGCACAAGTCTAGCACATTTTGGTGTGACAGGTCGGCGCCACAAATTGCACAAGTCTAGCACATTTTGGTATGACAGGTTGGCGCCACAAATTGTAGAAGTCGAGCATAGTTTGATGACACATTTTGGCGCCACAAATTGCAGAAGTCGAGCATTGTTTGATGCCACATTTTGGCGCCACAAATTGCGCAAGTCGAGTACATTTTGTCGCCATGAGGCGTGAAGCTGCCGGCAGATGTCTACATCGATCTCCTGAAACAATACACGGTCATGGCACGAGAAAGAGCACGGTCGAGTGTTCTTGTTTGATAACGCTCCATCCCATGGGAGATTAAGGCCCAGGAATATATAATAGAAGTAAAATCTAAAAATAGTTTGTCAATCTGTTGGTCTGAGTGTTGTACAGCTTTAAAACAAACCAGATGTTTATGGAGTAGTGAAATTAGCGCTGCGCTATACTTGCAAACATCATTTTTTGACAATGGGTGAACTTATGGAAGTAACGGCAAGTATTTTTGGAATAAAGATGAAAAACCCACACAATTGAGATATAATTCAACGAATTCTGAATCTTTCACATTTTTCGATGATGAAACTAGTCGAGGTGTTTGTATTAAACAAATACCATTTCATTATGCATTGTAATGCACTTAACAAATGAGTGATTTGTGATGTTTTATCGTTACAAGCGCTGTCAATACCGAAAGTTTTCCAGTTCATTCACATCCCAGACAGTTCTCATCATCTCATCAGCCGATCAGTTGCATAGCACCACAAGACACAGTTTTCTCTATGTTTCAATTTTGCATCATATAGCTTGTAAGAATATTTGATATTCGAAATACAATTTTCACAGATTCGTAATCAATTTATGCGCTGCAAAACCATTAGGTTCAAGTGCAGATTTGACACCAAAAACACCCTAACATGAGAGATGGTTGAACCACCAACTTATTTCTCCATAATTTGAACGTATTTATTTACTGTTTCGCACAATCCATGGCTGTTGTGAATATAACATCCCAAAAATGCAAGCATTTGTTGAACTACCATAAACTTATTTCTCTTTAATTTAAAAACATTTTTTCAATGATTCGAATAATTTTCACCTGATGTTCACAAGTTGAGAATTGGCTGCTAAATGACAAGGGAGAGCTTGAAAATCTTCAAGTTAATTAAAAATATGTGATGGCGTTCACAATTTATGCAGTTCACGAGCATAGTTATTACCAATAATCTTGCGTTGTGTAAGTCGAGACAAAAAAACGTGTAGAAAACTATCAAATGATCAGACCATATAGTGTGTATTCCTCTAATATCCATTAAAAGATCATTTCAGAGCATCTCATGTTCATGTCCTAATGCGTTAACTCAAAAAATCATCTCTTTCTGTTCAAATTGAATATTTAATAAGAACTCCAACTCTATTAAAAACCTGAAAGCTTTATTTCATTTTGCGGTTGCTTCTCCTTAGTTTTGACACAGGAGGGCTCAACAGGATTCCTTCTTATGTCGATAAAGCTCGTGTTTTTTTATGGTTTGAAAAGTCTTCCCTCTAATTGTGCTCACTGTTGATGAAGATCGTGATGAAAGCCTCTCGGATTGCCTGCAAAAACAAAGACGAAGATGATGCATTTTGCGGGCGTGATTCGATGGCAACCACGAAGGCATTCATTTTCTACCGAGACTAGTTTCACTTAAACAGCTGCCCAGAAATTTTGAACCTTGGCTCTTAAAAGTCCTTCGAAATCGATAATTCATTTTCTCTCTCTCATACCGTAACTGGAAACTTTATTTTCCAGTAGTTGAATAACACATTATTTTGTGCATGGTATATACTCTGTCACTGTGTACCAAGAATTACTTTGAACTAACCTCAATGACTACTCTCTCCCGACTTCCATGCAGTATTGGACCTAGGCTGCATTTTTGACTCATAGTACGTGATTCCTTTGGTTTATATAATTTCACGATATCTTTTTCAAAAGTGCCTTCGCTGGGCAAGTCCCTGCGTTAGTTAATGGTCACCTTGGAGTTTGATGACTGATATCCAACGCTGAGTATTTAAAACCAGCGCGCTAAATTACTGACTGTTTTTTCTTCAATCGTTTTCATAGGAATCGTTTGCTACTGCGAATTATTATGTAGGGGTTGCGTAGGGTTGCTGTACTGTCAGTGTTTGCAAGATTATTGAGGTGGTCTCAAGGCTAGTACACTAAGAGTGTCTGTTTTAGCTAACGGGCAGAGATAAGTTTCCAGAGGGCCCTATAGGGTTGGTTTTTATACAGATTTAGTAACGCTAATTATGGTAGACTGTCTGGAGTTTAGTTTCAAGCTTTAGCAGTATTATTTTCATTTTCAGCTTCTCCATTTAAAGAAGGCGGCTAATGTGTGATATCTTCAAAAGAATATAAAAAAGTTTACGTATTAAATGAGTGGATGAAAATTCGCGTATTAACTGAGTATATGAGAACTTGCGTGGAATTACTGTTCTTCGAGTCTTCTATTTAATTTTTGTCTGCGTTGAAGTCTACGATATCCTTCCAACGAGGTGAGTCCGAGTAATATTTAAAAATGTTAAAAAAATCCAAGCAACATATGACGGAAGTTAGAGCGAAAAATCTTTGGCCCTACATTTTCTACACATTATCCTCAAACAGCATCGACCTTATTCACTACTCGTCAAAAAGTCCTGGGTGCACTTCACAAAGCATTCGTATTCAATTTCAGGTGACTCGGAACCGTTACCCTCAACCGACACGCATCGATCAAACCGAGCAAGATCGAAGAGTTTCTTGTCTTGTCTATCTCAATGGGAACAAAAAGTGCTCGGATGAGCAGAAACCCGTTGACAACTAGTCAAGCGGACAACCAGTAATGAGAGACCTGTTCTGAGCTGAGTTTCGATAAATCATCGTCTTAATCACAGTGCACAACCGCTTTGATGAGGTAAATTTGCGGCATTTGTGGTAATTTTTGGCAATTACCTTCAAGTAGTTTCGTGCAAAAACGAGATTTTCCTCCGCTTGAAAATGATGTTTCGTACCTTACTGGGATAATACGAGGGTTCTAGACAAGTTATTTTCCTTTGCGTCGCTGAAAGTTTAATGAGGATAACAGGCGTGAAAACGGGCGTTTACTCTCAGAGTGAAGAAGTGGTGCAGAGGGCAATATTACAGAGAGAAAGTCATGTTGAAATTAAATTGAAAATGTTTTCGACACCTGATGCATTCAATCACTTTTCGCGTTGTTTGTTAATTAACACCTGACGTATAAAGACAACATAACACCTGATGTATTAAGTTTTTTAAAAGTGAGCTATTTTAGCATTTTATGTTACAAAACTTTTGTCAACATTAACGTAGCACTCTTATTATTTAACTTCTTGAGATTTCTAGTTTCAAATTTTTGTTGCTCTAAAAGATAACAGGGAATATAAATTCAGGGACTCTTCAGTCAAAACAGGTCCTTTAGTATTTTGAACTGGTGGTAATTAATATGGGAAATTTAGTGATGGTCTTATTGCTGTTGTCATTTTGATTTAACCACCACCAACACCTTTGAAGTTCAATTAAACTGATGAGACCCAAATTTTTACAATCATAATTTGAACACATAGCATCTAGCAACATTGCAGAGTTGCTCAAAAATTTACCTTAAAAAATTAAACTTGATAATACAAAGCCTTCCTTTTAATTTTTCACCCTTAATTTTTCATTTTTACTTCAGCTAATAATTATTAAACTAAAATTATAAAAAATTACCGCCATTTCATTCTTTTGAGCGTTGCAATTAGAGACAATTTTTGTCATACCAAAGTATAAAATATAATCTTCTACAGTATATGAATAATTCCTAATCTTCTTTTGTATAAGTTTAATTCATAATCTTTTGTTGAGTAAGTACCGCATGAAAATTTAGAACATCTCATGAAGACGTCTCAGTATCATGGTTTTTTACTTAGGACGAGTTTTTCTTCAACCGAGTAGTCTGGCAGCACTCAGCAGCAAGCGCCGTTGCGCACCTGCTTTATTAAGCCTTTTTCGAATCTTTTCACTTAACTTTTAGTTTAATGTGCCGTTGTTTATTAATTTTGATTGTTTATAGTTATACACGTTTGAGCTTCCGACCATTTGAGCCAGAAATTTGATAGTCCTAGTACCGTCCGGTAGACGGCCGTCAGGGTTTTGTCCTGACGGCTGTGTAATCTGAAACCTTAACTGTGCCTAACCTTTTGAAGTATTTCTTCTGTTGAATAACTAACACATGAAAATATTCTGCGAATCTGGCTTTGATTTGCTTGTTGCTCTTAGAAATTTAATGCGATTGCTCGCCAAATCTTAGACTAAGCACACGATAAACCGTGAAAAAATACGAATAGGAAAGAAGGTCAGGTATTATTGGAAACATTGAAAACGTAAATGAATGTTTTGAAAGCTACGTAAGCATGTCCAACGATTTCTTTCAGGCTCGCTGGCAAAACATAGGAAAATATTTCGGACGTGAATTAAAATATTGCTTAAAAATTGTTCTTTCCAAAGCGGCTTAAAAATATTCCTAGGTCGGTAACTATACGTTTATTTATTTTTAGATCGGTAAGATTCACAGAAATCATACTCTGATCCTTCTTGCAGATATTATACTAGGGGTATAGTGTGCTACTGTAGGGTAGAATCGATGAAACGACTCATTTGATTAACTTAAATAAGATTAAAATAATGGAACCCAAAATAAAAATACTGTACACTGATCCAATGGTTTAATCTGTCAATCATTTTTAGTACATTACAGTAGCACGCTACCTGGATGTTCTAAACTAATACCCGATCATTTTTTAGTACATTGAATTCGTTAGTGATTCTTTCTTTCAAGTTTTTACAGTAGCACACAACCTGGATGATCTAAAGTACTGCACACGGTGTGAAGTGCACCAGGTTTCCATATAAAATTTTTACTGCCTAAGCTACCAAATTTTAGCACAAAAAGAATCACACTTGACAATTTTGGCCAGATATATTCCAATCATGTAACCCTGGACTACGCGACCTGAATTATTCTGTGTGGTTAACAGTTCGCTCTTATTCTGCAACCTTTTTCTTTTCGCGGAGATAGACCTGTAGCCCTCTGCAATCTTTCAACACTGAAGTGTTCATCTGCTTTCCTCACTCAATATTATTGAGTCCTTTGGGTTATTTCTCACCTGACTGGGAACCATTCAATGTGCCCTTAAATGTTAGTATTCAACATGCTGAATTCGGAACGAAGGTTCTTCGAAGGATAAAATCATTGAATTCATGTATTTATTCTTAAAACGAAAATCAACTTGAAAATTATACTCAAATACTCACGGCCAAGGTCTGGCACTTGCCAGAATTTTATTCGTAAGCTCTTACAGCAAGGGTCATTGCATGGCTATACCAGTCTTTGTCAATTCAAATCAAGCCTTTGTCATTTACCTTTGTCAGTTCAACTCGAGCCTTTGCCCTTTCCTTTGTCAGTTCAACCCAAGCTAATGAATTGTTTTGTTTACTAATTTCAGTTTGACGAGAAAATGGTTTAAGCGTTCTCACGAGTAGTATATTTTGCGTGCCATTCTTGTTACGAGGATTTCTGGTTTTAACAAAGTACTTTAGCCGTACGCTGTGATGCTGCAGTTCTATTGGCTCCTAAATTTAGTGTGTTGCTTTTGGGTCAGCAAAATTTAAACGGAAATGCGGTTGGTTTCTCTGTTTTTTATGTACAAGCAGAAGAAAAAGTTTACGCTCGTATCGCCCGGTTTAGAGTTTCATCAAACTTGCATGACAGGTCGATACTGGAACTGATTGCCATGAGGTGGTTGTCTTGCAACAGTTGGATCAGTGTACAGTATACTGCTGGTTGAAATTTTTGTGCCATGAGATGTTGGTCGTGCAACAACGGGATCAGTGTACTGATCTTTGACATTTTATCTGTTCCTAACTGCAAGACAGGTACAATACAGAAGTTACAGTTGTTATCTATATACACTCCAGGTCTTATCTTCCAACAGTGTTTAAGAAAATACCATATTGTAATTTTCGGTAAAATGTACATGCGAGACATTTTCAACCCACGCACGTGTTTCGTCAAATGAAAAGAATTACAATTCGCTGTAGGGTACTTAATTTCAAGTGCATCGTATCCGCACCGGACAGCTAAAATTAATGTTTAGTGTTAATACTAAATATTGCAGTTGAATATCAGTAACTTAAATGAGATTAAATATACAGGGTTCGCCACCAAAAATGGAATCCGAAATAAAAATTTTGCAAATAGTTCAAAAACTATTCGCTGTATTTTTTATTCTATTTCGACCACATTCATGGTTGAAGGCGTTTAAAAAAAAATGCTGCACTTTTGATAAAATGTCGTCAAAAATATATACCTGTCATTAATCTACTGAAGTCGGTCAGAAGCATGTTTGCGCAGGAAAGTCAAGCAATTAAATGTACACGCCAAAATTTAATTTTAGTTCAAGTTTTAAAACTATGTCCTTACAACTACTTTGTAGTAAATGATTTCATTAAAGTTAGTGTGAACATATTTTAAGCTCCAAGTCCTTCCACATGTCGTCCATCTCTGTCCACGTACTTTTGAGCTCTAGCTTGATCGCATCGATGAAACAACTTCTTCGATAAACTGTCAATTATTTTTGAGTGCATTGAATTCGTTAGTGATTCTTTCTTTCAATTCATCAATGTTTCTAGGTGGACTAGGTGGACGATGTTTCTAGTGGACTTCGTCTAAAAGCGTCCCAATAGAAAATAACTCTGATAAGTCTGAGAATGTTGGAGGCCACTCAATTTCTTGATTTAATACAACTATGCAGTTATTAAAAACTCCTCCCAGTCGTGTTCTCACAACTATTAGTCTATTAGCCGGTTTGCCGTCCTGTATTCACCAAACTCTGTTGATTCGATTGGCATGAATATTCTTGATTTCTGGGATTGCATGTTCCTTGAAAAGGGCTATGTACTCAACACCATTTAAATTATTGTTGTAAAAACACTGGTTCAAATAGATTCCCATTTTTGAAAATTCCGGCCCAAACGGACGCTTTCTCCTGACAAATAGATATCTCTAAGTCAAATGCAGAAGGGTTGTTTGTTGATAGGAGCATCCTGTCGTAAGTCACGGTTATTGTCTCGACTATTCTTGATGAATGTGTCTGCATCACCAATAACGGGTTCTGTTTTTTTATAGGACGCCCTGTATAGCATCAAGTCCAAAAAAATTTCGTCGACCAACAACATAAAATTGAGTCTTCAATAGCGATTTGAGCATTCATTTTTTACTTCGTTTTACTAATTTCATTCGTTCAGTTTTAAGTAATTTGAATTTTTCAAACATTGGCATTGAAAATTCTCGTGGTGAAGTTTTTCGCTGCAGTTCTGCAGGACGAATTGAATTATTCGGAAGATTTCCTTCCCGAAATGTAAAGCAGCAATGCCTCTACATCGTTGAGAAATGGGCAAAATTCATTTGTAACTGTTTTTTATAATGAGAAGCTCAACACGTATAGGCTTTAGATGACTGTTCAAATTATTTCAAACGTAAATTTGACGGTTCTCACGAATTGAATGCATCTAATTTGATTTTAAATGAATTAGTCTTTAACCATTTTTGATCTTAGAACTATTCATCTTTTTTTTCGACCCTAAACTCATTTGCTGAAAATTAACCCCATGTTTTCTGTATTATTTTCAATTTATGCCAAACATCGTATGAGTCAAACAACTGGGTCTACCTTTTCTCCATGTGTGTGGATATTAGCACAAAATGATGTGTAATTCGAGGAACGGCTGTGTGGTTGAAATGCTGGGCTCCAAAAATCTGATTCTAATTCGATCAGTGTCACACCGTATTCCTACCAGTTGATTGAACCCCGGTGACGATGAATGAACGCATGGTGAGTTGAGAAAGAGGCGATGATTTGCTTGAAATTGTGCGGCAACTGAAGGGCGTCACTCAAGACTGCTGGAACCGGAAAAAAACTCGGACGGACGAGGCGTGTTGTGTGTCTGTCCGTCGTCCAAGACTCAGATTGCTCTTGGCAGTGAGTGAGGGAGGGTGCGTTAGCAAGTCTTCCCGATTCTCTCTCTATTGTGACTGTTCATTGAGGTGTGGTTCAACGGTGTCAAATTTAAGCCCAGAGCGGCCATAGAAATTTATCAGTGAGCAGTTTAGGATGAAGAAATTGTCCTGAAAGTGACGGATAGTGATTGTGACGTCTTTTCTGTAATTTTGTGGCATATTTTGAGTTGTGTGGAAGGCGTGTGGAGCAACCGTGGAGTAGCCGTAGGGGCAGCAACTTCTTGCCTCTCTCCCCCAAAATGGGGGCTCATCCTCCCCCACTCTTGCCCCAGGTAACAATTAGCATGCAGACATATAAGGACGGACACAAGTTGTTCTTTGATCCCATTTGTTATGCTTCGCCATTACGTTTTGTTTCATCTGGGTGCCGCAGAATGGCTCTTTCCGTACGCGACAGTCGTCACAGCACAAGCGAAACGCATTACGCGGGCTCTTTGAAATGCGGTGGCCGGCTTTAATGCCCGCGATTGCTAATTTTCAGCAATTTCATGGTTTTGCCGTCTGTCAAGTCTAGTGGAAATCGTGGTGCCCATTTTTTAAAGCATCTTTTCTTTCATCCGGCTTCAGCAACGTTCCTAAATTGAATATTAATGATACTGCCTTGGTGTGATGTATGTACTTGAACATAGCATGAAGTATTTAGTGCAATGATACATAGATAGAAAATGAATTCTGTATTCCGTAGCGGGAGTAAACTTACATTTCCGTATCATCTGACCAATGCAGCTGGTCGTTTTAGTATACACTCAATCACAATTAGGGCGTAAAGACTCTCTTTACCTAGTTTTGCATCACAGTATGAACATTTTTGGGTTCATAACAAAATTTTTCTTGGGCCCATTGAGTGCTGGCTGCTATTTCTGAAAATTCAATTTTCACATTACCTGGATTATACATTGGTAAACTGTGACCCTTATGGTGAAGTAAAATCAATTCTTGCAGATCAATGATTCTGGAATCAAATGCAATTATGGTCGATTTTTGCTGATCTGTGAGAGTTCATTAATAAAATTTGGGTGGTGGTGATAGTGAAAGAACTCTGCTGTGCGCGTGTATCACACGTTAAATTTAATTTAGTAAATAACACTATAAAAAGTGTTAATTCGCCATGCACTTTTCATTGCTTGGAAAATCGGATATTATGAGAATGCCGAAGTCATAACTCAAACTCACATCTCTTGCTGTATTTTCGGATCGCATGATCACGTCTGTTCGAATGTGAATCTCTTCACCATCAGAATGCACTGAATGTGCAAGTGTTTAAAAACATAAGCTTCAAGCTTTGGATTATGCAAATTGCTGCAATTTTGCACGGGCGCTAATAAAGTTTTGCGATGGCCTTGAAACCCTTGTACAGCGAGCTCAGCATTGGATTGGAATGCAATTTTTAAAATTTGGATTCTAAGATCATGAGGATTTTTATAGAAGTACACAATTTGGGTAAAATTTGAAATACCTGTCTTCTCAGATATTTTGTGAAAAGTCCTTCATAGGGTTTTCGTTGCCGTAGAACTACAAAAAGGTTAATTTTGGTTGCTGAATCCTGCAAATATTTTGTCGGGTGGTGGCTTGGTCGATCTTGGTACAGGACAAGCTGAGGACCGTGACGCCGATGGTGAATCTGTAAAAGAATAGTAGATAGGCTACATGTTATTGTATTATGGTACTGGATCAGTTTTGGGTTTTGTGTTTTGCTGTGTCCTTGTTCGTGTGTACGTCTGCGTGTTTGGTGATGCGTGTATGACGCGTCTAGCCCCATTGCCATCTCGTAGCGCACATGTTTCCACCATATCGGTCGTTTAAAATGGGTTTCACGAAAGCTTAGGTTTTGTTGAGGCTAAGATTGAACTCAGACCTAGGTTTTACTTAGGCTTTGGCTTCACCGAGGTCTAGGTTATGTCTCTTTTTCTAAAAAGTTGAATAAATCGAAAATACCGCATCAGCGAGCAGAATGGCATTCGTGTAAACGTTTTTAAATGAGTTCCTTTAGTGATTCTTTATAACGGAATTTTTAATTTCCGTGAAAGGCTTAAACTCAATCTTGACCATTTTTCTGGGTTTTCCTGATGAATAACGCGAAACTATGCCTTTATTTGCAAATGAACAAATTTACATTCGAATGGTTGGATTCTGGGCTTTCTTTCGATTTAACTTAGAAATTCCAAGCTATTAAAACCCTAAAACGGTAGTTATTGAGAAATAAAAAAAAACGAGTGTTCCAAATGTTTCAACAATTTCGATACTACTAAAATATTTTGGTACCAAAACTACGCACAGCCGGATCACTTTTAAACGAGTGAATTGTAAATAGACTACTCCAGTCTCTGGCGACACTATATTACTTCACTCATTGGGTTAGTGCATTTATGACCTATAGTTGGACGCCGAGGAGAGCTAGGAACCCAAAATATTTCTTAAGGCTATTGCAATTAGATTCGGTTTTGAAGATTCCCAAGCCCGGCCAAAGCATCAGGGTTCGCTGCTTTTATATAATCCACCGTAACCCACCTAGATTCTAGCTATTTTGATATTATCCATCGAAACCTGCATAGATTCTAGCTCTTTTCTCACTCGTCAGTTCACATGTTTTGTTCAGCGGAATATCTGTGACGTATCTGAGCAGCGGTCGCCATCAATAGGTATAGCTTTACATTCAATCAGCGAAAAGAATGTAACTCTTTTTAATTCAATCTTTGATCAAGTTGAAGTTGAATGAGGTTCTTTCTGTTTACAGCGTGTGCTTTAAGCGATGATGACTTGGACGCATTTCACGAGCATCTTCGGCTCCAATTAATTATGGTTGAATTTTCCCGCATGAAATGACCATGCATTGGGTCTCGCTCTGGTTCAAGGACTTTAGCAGACAAATTTTACGCGTGTGGTATTGGTTAAAGCCTCATAAGCCTCTTTGCGCGACGACGAATAAATACATAATTGCTCTTGGTTCTTTGACGGATTTTCATTTTCATTATTTCTGGGTCGCCATGAAATTGTAAGCAACAGAAAATTTAGTTTCTAGCATATAAATGGGCTAAATTTTCGTCACAGTGTTGGATGCTTCACTAAGAACTATTGCAATCCTTTTCACATTTGAATGCATCGAACCAGGTAAATTTCATTTTGTTTCTTCAATCTCTTCTCAGCTAAATAAAAATCTGAGCACTCCTCATGGGGATACAACTATTGAATCTGTGGGAATTAGCACTCTCAGGGGAAAAATGTGTGAGGGCCCGAGCTGGGAGTTAGGTAGACATTCTTTTGGTTGAAATAGAATATGTTTTTTGTTTTGTTACGAACCATCTTTTTGCGGTTCACTGCTGTCCTGTTTTTCAGCCCCTACTCCTTTCCCCTTCAAATTTTGTCTTGTTTCATGAACTTCTTTCTTAGCTTACTGTTTTTCTGCACCTTGAGCGTAGATTCCGCGTTCCATTTAACTCCGTACGAAATAGTGCCTTCATTCATCCTGTTTGAACATCTTAGTCGTGGTAAAGGGAGGCTAAAACTTCCTTATAATCGATCAATCATTGCTTGCTTTGTGCCGAAATTTTGCCAGCTTTGTGCCGAAATTTTGCCAGCTTTGTGCCGAAATTTTGCCAGCTTTGTGCCGAAATTTTGCCAGCTTTGTGCCGAAATTTTGCCAGTTTTGTGCCGAAATTTTGCAGCTTTGTGCCGAAATTTTGCAGCTTTGTGCCGAAATTTTGCCAGCTTTGTGCCGAGATTATACCTGCTTCTTTCCGAAATAATACCTGCTTCTTTCCGAAATAATACCTGCTTCTTTCCGAAATAATACCTGCTTCTTGCCGAAATAATACCTGCTTCTTGCGGAAATAATACAATTTTCGTGCCTAAATTAAACAACCTTCGTAGCGAAATTATATCACCTTCGTACCGCAAGTAGTTCAGTTCGACGAACAAGAAGAGGTTCACTCGACATCAGTCTTTGTGTTCGTAATGCGCGGTGCACGCAGATGCTCGGCACTCCAGTTGAGCTCTTCTGCCGCACTTGCTTGTACTACGCTACGCCTGTGCATCTTAAGCACCGAGGGAACTTGGGTCACCAATGACACCGTTCTCAGACAGTTTGCTTAATATCTCTACAAGCTGTGTTGCGAAATGTATGATGAGTTATGTGTAGGAACGAAAAGCACTTACATAATAATACAACACGATTGAGCTGTTCGCTTCGTTATGCTTCTCGAGCGTGTTTTTGCCTATGTATTACGAGTATAGTATTTGAGACAACATGCCTCACGATCGTTTTTTTGCTTGATTTAATTTTTTTACTGTCCTCTGGGTATAATTGAGTTTGAGAATTTGTGAAAAAGTTGCTACTCAGTTGAGATCGTATTCGAATGTGGAAGTTATCATTATTTATCAAATTTACTCTTCTGTTTCAAATAAAATTCACCTATAGCAACCCGTTTATCTGATTTTCATTGATGCATTAACCAACTCGAGGCTTTTTCAGAATGTAGCTCTGAGTTAAGATCTGCTTAAACATGCAAGCGCGAGCATTTTTCTGTATCCAGTAGGACCGAGGCTGTTTTTATGGAATGTGTTGGCTTATTCAAGGCCGGGAGCTGAATGCGACGGCGGCGGAGCGGAACATGAGCGCGGGAATGTAGGAGATGCGCGCTAACGCGGTGCGTGCGTGGTGGTTGCCTGCTTCTGGGGCCGGATTTTCTACAATTTACGTCGCTGCTGCGGCACAACTGGCGGCTCAAGTCCTTGTACGAGCCGAATGTATATTATATGCTGCAGAACAGATATTAGCCTAGTTGACTGAGATAAAATTACGCTACCAGCAGGACTGGCCAAAGCGACATAAGATGATTTTGTCATGTTCACCTTTGTGAACGACAGCATTCTTCAGAGTTGCAGGACTTGTGAATCGTGGGTTCTACACAAAATTATGTCATTTTTAACCTTGAAGAAGAGGTTACTTGAGAGTCTCCGAAAAACTCGTTACGTTCCAATTTGGTCAGGATATGATACGCTTGGGGATGTTTTCGCGTTGCTCCTCATGAGATTTCCTGCGTCACACGCAATCTAAAGTTGTAAGCATTTTAGTCAACTCGTTAGTCAGTTATAATTTGGCATTGGAATTTATTGATGTCGTATTATGCCCCTAATTAGTGCTTGACTTCCTTTGGTGTTGGCTTGGTCGTTGTTGTAAGAGTAAAGTGTGGAGAATTTCGGTCCGTACTTTGAACTAAATGTACTAGTTCATATTCTTCACCTGCATCAAGTTGGGTTGTAACCTGCGAAACAATGCCTTGATGTAAATTGTACGGGCATTTCAGTTCTGCGATATAACTATTGATTTGTAGTGGGGGTTCTGATACTGCACGGAATGTAGCTCTGACTACGGCAACCTCTTGCAGGAACTTAAAAGTTACCAAACACAAGAGAAGTACTTGCAAAGAAACAGCTCAATTTTATGTCTGTATTTTTTACAAGCTCTGAAGTCGTGTATTTCTATTAGTTCGTAATGTGCTTTGCATCGAGCGGTCGGTACAGAGTTCCAAAGGGTACTAGTTCAGCGGTAGTTGCCTCTTTCATTCAACTTAAAACACTGGTCTATGTCCACCTTACACCCAAGAAGCTCACGTTTCTGATGGCATTTCGTGCGAGTGCGACAGAGCGTCGCAGTTCACAGGGCATGACCAAATTTCAACTCACGACTCCTGTTCTACTTTCATGTGTGGAAAGTAGCCGCTGCGCATCACGGGTGATGTTCATTGAGCACGATGATCTCAAGATTGAAATTCCCTTTGTTCCGAGACTCGAGTCAGCACGAACTGTTCCGTCAGAACTCGACGGATGGGCCGGAAATGACGCGACGTAATGTGAGGCCGCCGCCTGCTTGCCCACTCGCCGCGCAGCCTCTCCGCGCCGTTGAATTTTTCCCTTTCCAGGAAGATTTTGTGGAGACGCTTCCAGAGAGACCATAGCGAGAATTTCTGAGAAGTGCGATCTCATCTGCACTTTAATAGGAATGAACTGGTATCATGCTAAGGAAACGATTGGTGTTAGGCACTTAGCATGTTTGTTTGTTATGCTTAATTTGCCTTAGACAATAAACTTTGTGTCCATTGCTGGTGTTGCTTCGTTTTTGTTTGCACTGTGGATAGGCAATCTTCTACCTGAGATTCTAAAAGAAGTCGAAGGTGATGGCATTTTACTAGCCATAGGTCTGAGAAATCGATAACTTTTAGCCAATTTTTTCAATGTCAAAACAGGTTGTTGGTTGATTCCCCATGTTCAGCTCATGTAATTTAAATCATGAATATTGATGCATACATTTTCGCTCTGGATGTCAAAATTTAAAAGAGCATCTTAACGCATAATTTTCTGCTCTCATTCGTATTCGTAAAAAATGTATGAATGCATGTTAAATATATTTTGTTCTCCCTTGTCTCATCAACGCTATCTCGTCCATCTCGGTGTGTTGCTCGAAATGCGTGGGGCGTGGGCACTCAGCCGGGCTTTGCTCAGGTCTTCCCAATTTGGCCAAATTTATTATTTTCTACTTCACGCTATCTGGAGCTGCAGCCCACCCAAGTATTCGATTTCATCCATCATCATTAACACTCGAGTTCTTGTACATTTTGTTTCTATGGCGTTCATCAAACGTGCTCACAAGTTCTCGGTTATTTTGAATTTGTTTTCATACCCCACACTGCCAGATGTTCGGTTCCTTTCCCAATTCTTGTGGCAGACGCATTTCCTTTGTTGTGTGTGCGTTATTGAGCGTGGGTGTTGAGGCTCGGACAGACGTGTTGAGGGTTTTCCAATCTTGACCAACTCGAACCAGCCAGACTTGGGCGTGGTGTGGCCTCGCCATGCTCTGGCCTCCAACAACATCCCATTTGTTAGCCCGTGCAGTGCAATTCCAATGAATGAACGAGGATAAAGTTCATGCCAATGGCTGACAACACTTGTAAGCCAATGTAGTTTAGCTCCCTGATTTGAATAAGTGTATATCTCCGTTGCTGCAAGTGCAAAGTGAGCTCCTACCTCAGCATGCTTCGCCAACGAGACGAAATCATTTGGTACTAAACACGTTCGGCTTCTATTTGCGAGCGTCGAGTTGCGGGTGTTTCGCTTACAAATTATTCGTAGATTATGCTCCTCATTTTTCAGTTACCATTAGACTCTTTTGAGTGTACATCTTGTTATAAATAATGTAGGGGGACTTAGGAGTGCATAAATTGTGGTTTTGAACTTGAGAGACAGCTCTACTTTAATGATTTACTGATACAACTGCTAATGATCGGACTTGGGAATAATTTACCGAAACTGTTTCTCAGAGGCAAGTTTTAGGGGCATGATATCCAAAAGATTTACTAACAAATGGAAGCACCGGCACCTATGGTGCTTTCATACATAGGAAAGAACACATTTGATAGGCCTGATATTTTTGGCTATTTCACACAGCGAATGAATGGTCGTAACAGTTTTCGCTTGTTTTGTCATAGTGGGGTTAGGATGTAGAAAAGTGCAAGCCATGACCGTAATACCACGAAACTGAAAAACGCTCCTCTGTTGAAGGATGTAAAAAAGTGCAAACCATGGCCGTAAAACCACGTAACTAAAAAGTCCTCATCCATTACATAATGAATATTTTTTCCCTTAGTGTCACAACTGTGTGCTGAAGCGCTATATTTCGGCCACGCTGCATTGTTCTTTTTGGGACGGTTTCACTTGGGGTTGTTATTAAGCTCGTAGCTCAGTTCGCCGCCACTGACCCTATGCTCTAACTCGACGTCCAGATCTCAGGGGAGCTCAGGTGTGACGGCCTAACTTTGAGCTCAATTATTTTTAGGTGCAGTGACCCATGGTCGACGAGCTCTCACTGCTCAAATTTTCACTTTCATGCTTTTGATTTTGCAGGGAATTTTTCTGGCTCTATTTGATTTGTAAAGCTTTACGTGTGGTGTTTTAACTTCAGTTGAAAATATTTCGTATAAACTCTTCTTCTGTAGTTTTAGTTTGGTCACTAGCGTGCTAGCTCATGTGGTTCTGTGTTTAAACAAAGTAAATTATGTAGGAAGACTTGCAAAGTGTCTGGGAAGTTTTCAAGTTCCCGTACTGAAGTACCATTTTGATCACCGTATCTGATCAGTGTTTCATTTTCGATCAGTCATTTCTTTATTTATGCCTTTATTATTGGGGTAGAACTTCTTCAAGAAAAGTGCTTAGAATTTAATACCGGTTAAAAAATTTCGCAGCGCATAATACACGGTACTTACTACGATGAGTGGTATAACCTCGTCTTGCAGTCGCTGCGCATGACTGATTTGACCGATTGTGTAAGATATTCTTGTACGCAGTAAATAAAATATTGCTTAGTAGTCAGACAGGGTCTTGACAGCTACGATTAAAAAAAATCATTGAGTTTATATCGAAGTAAATGACGACTCACTTGTTTATTTTTGGCCAGGCCTTTGCGCTAATGGGATGCCTGCTAAATCTAAGAGACGGAGCATTTGCACTATGCGCAGCTGTCTTTAATTTGGAAGTTTAATAATGTAAATGAACTTTCACCGTTGTAAAGTGCTTGTGAGAGACGCCTCTGCTTGCTCGTAATTTTATACTTTTAAAGGAATGGCTAAATAATTTCAACTATCTATCCTGTTCAACTGACTTCAATTAATAGCTTTGTGTCTATTGAAACACTAAAGGGGCAGTGAAGTAAGTAACCTACAGGAAATAATTTAATATCCGCAAGAGCATGAACACCAGTTCTTGGCCGTGTTTTACAGGTACTGAATAGGGTACCTCATAAGTAACGTGCTTTTTCAGAACATAAATGTCAAATAAACTATAGAACATCAAGAGATTAATTTAAACTATAGAAGATATAGAGATTAAATAATGTTGAGCACAAGAGGAAAAGTTTGAAGTGTGGTTTCAACATGTTGAAGCTAAAGTTCAAACATCGAAGGCGCTAAATTGTATTTTTCACACTATGAACCACGTGTTTTAGTAATGTATTCTGAACGTTTTGATTGCCAGATCTCAGTGCCCTTTTTTATCTTTTTGCGTTGCTAATTGAAGGGAAAAAATTGTGTAAGAGTTTAATACCATTCACATTTACTCTGTGGATATAACTTTCAGATGAAATCTTTGATTTCGAATGAACCCAAGTAGTTCATCTTTGTTTTTCATACTTAACAAAAAATGTATAGTTCACGCGATGGAATGTGAAGGTCTGAATCGAAGAAGAGTTAGCTATTTTTTGTGTCGTTGGTTTCCTAGCGTGAGATACTCGGTAAATTTTTCAGAGGAGGTTCTTAGAACTGGGCAGTAAACGGCATTATATCAGTTAAAATGTGTAGATATTTCTATCACTGCTTTATGCTTTAAATTGTGTGAGAGAGATCTCACACTCCACTAATTGAATTTAATACCAACGTTAATATTTTAGGCTGGTAGCCTGAACTTGACACATCCTTGTGGTGATCCCAGCGGCAAGCCGCGGACCTCCACAAGACCTGAGAAAAGCTGCCTCCAGACTACAAACGCATCCGTTCCAGAGCACCTCCGGACCCGAAGCGCCTAGTCAACCAAACACGGGACCTGAG
>JACJUY010000175.1:182378-205409 GCA_014220935.1 Platorchestia sp. MABIK | reverse complement strand
AGGATTGTACTTCAATCATCACGTATTAGTGCTATTCTCGCATAGGATTGTGTTCAACCATTACGTAATTTATGTCATTCTCGAATAGGACCGTACTTCAATCACCAGTTCCGTGTACCTAACAGCCACCAAAATAATTACCGTGTTACCCCCGTGTTGTCCCTATCCTGCCGAATACGGTTGTACCTCAGGCACTCGCTTCGGGCTATCCAGTCAAGAAAAAGATATCTCAAAGTCTGCCCGAAGCGTGTTGCAGCCTGGGGGGAGAACACTACATCCTCATCTCCATTTGTGCCTCCTCGCTTGCGTTGAGCTGTTTTGGTGTGGGGAGCAATTAGCACGTCTGTGAGGACTGACTCTCGGAGGCTGTAATTGTTTCGCCAGCTAAGTTGTGCTGTCTTTGGAGGACCTCGTCCTGGTAATGAGGCAAGGAGACCGTCCCTTCTGTCGCCCTGCCAACTGCCGGCCTCTGATTTGCTGTAATTGTTCTTAAGCTCCCGGCCAGATTGGCCATTTTGCTGCCAAAATCCTCGAGTTAGGTTGTTTAAAATGTAATTTCACCATAAACACCGCTCAGCATCTGGTAACTCTGTAGTGTTCGCTTATGATGAATGGTCTTTATGGGTTATGTTTAATGACATAAAGCTCACCATAACAACCGCTGTGTGTCTGACAACTCTGAAGAGTTGCCTGATGATAAATGGTCTTTGTGGTAAAGTTTCATGAGATAAATTCAAACTTGAGAATTTTAGCCCCTGAATGGCCAATCCTGCCATCCTGCGTTAGATTCAAACATCGCTGAGACTTCTCGATTTCTCCCTAGCTCTTGAGTAAGACATGGCTGAGCCCTCAGCACTAAGAGCACGCTAATTATTTGGCTTGCTCATTCTCTGAGATAGACTCGATCGTTGCATGAAGTGCGCCTCAGACTTGGGACGCTCGTCGAAGATCCTATCTTCTCGTCCGAATTGCCCAAATGCTACGGGTGCTCTTTAGCTTGTCTTCTGTTATTGGTAGCATAAATACGGCTGCAAGATTATCCCGCCTCTGGTATTTGGAGTGTTTGTGCTGGAATAACTCTTTGAACATCTCGTGCAATCACAGTTTTGGATCTGATATGCATGTGATGACTGAGAGACAAATAGCGCGAAAAATTTCAATGCCTTACGTTGAGAAAACATTTTATCTCATGTTTTTGTGTGTATTTATAGAACTTTGAGATAAAATCTTTGATTTCGAATGAACCCTGTAACTTTAGCTTTGTTTTTCATACACAGAATCCATAGCAATTACTCCATCAGAGAGGGACATGATCAAGTGATCTGAATTGTTGGGGAAATGTTTTTGTATATTCTTGATTCAATGATGCACTGAGCCTATTATTACGAAATTGTGGTTGAGATTCATCCTCAAATAAATGCTAATACGGTGAAAAATGAACGCTATTACGCTATTAAAGTATTATCAGCTAACCGATGCAACCAAATGTCTCAAGTTGACCCTCTAGCTTAAACATGACGGTGAACAGAATAAATATGAAAGTATTTTGTTGGCATTGTTGTTAACTCAAGGAGAATAATTTGACACGTCGATCGTGCGTGTAAAACTGATCCTATGTTGGTTAATTTCACTCAATTTTGATGAGTATGAGAATCCTGAGATAACCTCTACTGAAATGGTTGAAAACTCTTTATTATTCGTTATTCGCCGCCACACGCTTTCCACTCGTACCCTTGAGACCATCCTCGATTGAAACTCATTTCAATCAAGCAGTGAATGTAGTCATCAATTTGTGACCGTCAATGTCGAAGAACGTAGGCGGGTACAGGCGCTCCCCTTTTCCTTGTCTTTGTTTCCGAAGTTTGTCTCGTTTGCTACACCTTTTCCTCGCGCTATGACATTGTGGTAGTTCCTTGCTTTTGTGGCCACATCGGGAGGTAGACTCGAACGCTTGTTATGTGAGCTCTTACTTATGACTTAAGCGTATTTTTCAATCTTCATTCTCATCGTGAGGGATTTTCTGAATTTTCCATCACCACTTTTATCGTTTATGACTTTCTGAGTTTGGAAGCAGGGTCCATTCTATCTTAAAACTAAACACGGCATACGATTTCAACCGTTTTTGGACGGCTTATACGTTCCAATTTGTTCCTCATTTTCCAGCTTCATTGTAGTCGTGTGTGGAGTTTGAAGTTTGCACTTCCTACAAATGAATGGCGTACTGAAATTCGACTACCTTCGTAGCCGGCAAGGCAAGTAAGTACATTGTGTGCACCATTCCTGCGGGTGTTCACTGAGTTAAGCTGCAGCCCTCACTATGGGCATGAGTGCCCCTCCATCCTGCCTCTCTGGCTCAGCCAGCAAATAAGACTGCACCGCGTCTCGTCTTTCATGACTTTCCAATCACTGCCAACTTTTGGTCACACTTGACTACGCTTCGATGCATTTCAAATGAATGTTTAGCATCTGCAAGTGTTTAATCATGTCGGGCTTCGATGCGGCTGCCTTCTTCGCTCTCATCAATGTGATGGTTATTTTCAAGCCTCCCGAGAGCTTCTGCTTTGTTGACTCAATTGCCTGGGAAAGAATCATGTGACGTCCACCGGAGTTTTTGCGTGTACGAGCAATGAGACATTCTTCTGGTATGACTAATTTATCTTGAATTTCCATCTTCAATTTCACCCTGTCAAACTTCAATTTTCAATAAATTCATCGCGCTTCTTATCCTTGGTTCTCTTGTGTTTGATTAGTTATGCTCACGGTGTTTCAGGGTTATCTGCTTCATCGTATTTGAATTTGCGTTAAAATTTTAATTAAAAATTTGTCCACACTCAAAAAAATCCTTTCCTCTGGAAAATGATTTTAAGCTAGATGGCTTTGAATCTTTTCAATTATCCTTTGGCTGATTCCAAAAGTCAATATGAAGTCTCAAAATGGAAAGTTTTGCCCAGTCTATTCGTTCCAGAGTCTATGTCGCTAAGAACGCCAGAAGTGCTTCACGCCCGTGGTATTCCAGAGAAATAATAAGAAGAATTGAATTCCCCTAATTGAATTGAATTCCCTTATTAGCCCAGCACCGTTGTTGATGCTCGCTCTCTGAAGTGCCGGAGTGAATGAAAGTTCATTAGCATTAAGGATGTGATGAAATAAACCTGAAGACAATTTTCGATAAGATTTACGGAAATTGCTTAGCTTTGTGGGTTAGCAATGATCGAAAATTGGGTGAGCTCGAAAATTTTTCTTGCATCTACACAAACGATCATTTTTCATTTATTTAAGCTTAGGACCCATCAAGATCCCATTCCTTTTTTTATTTTTTATTAAAAAATACATTTTTATTAAAATATTTGTTCATTTTTTCAGGTTTTAATCTTCATTTCAGCTCAGTTAAGCGATTATCATAAAGAAACAGTGAAGTGCAAGTGGCATCCCAAGCTTGTTCGCATATCGAAAGACGTAAACGTTGTATTTCAAACGCGTAAAATTTGCAAACAATAGAAATAAGTCTAAAAACACTTTGAAAAAACAGACGCTCTACCCTTGTAGTGTTCTTTGTTTGTGTTCTGGGAGTTTTTTTTACAGGTTTTTTTTCTTTTAGTTACGTTTTTAATGGGCACCCTGGTACTATATGAGGAAAGAGTCGTTATGTTCCACCTGTTACGCAGTATCAGGTGAGTCCACTACAAATTTAGTGCCTTAAGCTCCGTGTTGCGAGTGTGTTAAAGCCCTAATTATGTGGTGTGTTCGTGACCGTCGACCTTAAGCTCTCGTCGGCGAAATGATAAGCTTTTAATTTTTCGTAAACCTGAAACAGATCTTCGAGTGTTTCGTCTTGCAGGTTTTTCTTCAGTATGCTTGAAATCTTTGAACATTCTCTAGGAGAAACATTTCGCATGAAGATTAGTGTGGAGAGCAACGATAATAATGAATCTAAATTGGCTGAATTTATTTTGACTATTGGGTCAAAACTTTTTCTTGCATCAAAATAAGCCTTACGTTCCTAGTTCGGCACAGATGACCAGGCTGTTCACAGAAACATGAAGTTTGAACAGGGTGATCTTTAAATATGGGTCATGAAAGAACTTTTAAGAACATTCAGAATATCGGATAGATTTTAAAAATTTAGCACTCATAAAATTTTAAGAACTATTTTAATTTTTATAACGTTTTTAACACAATATTGTTCAGGTGTTGTCCTCCTGAGCGCAGACAAGAATCAGCGCGATTACGCAGGCTGTTCATTATGGCGCCGGTAAGATCTGGTCCAATTCCCTGGAATTAAACCTCGATGGATGCCTGGAATTGGTGTTTGCCTTCGGAGATACCTAAAAGGAACAGTTTACCGTGAAAAGTTTACAAATCTACGCCAACTCAAGGTGTCTATCGAGGAATAAATCCAGCGAATTGGACCAGATCTCGCCAGCGCTGTAATGAACAGCTTGCGTAATCGCGCCGATTCTAGTCTGCGCTGAGGAGGGCATCACATTAAAAATATTGTATGTACCCAACAAGTTGTCAAAATAAAATTAGTATTTCTGAGAATTGCATCATTGCTTTGTTTTTTAAAATCCGCCCGTTATTTTGGGAGTCTATAAAGATTCTTTTAAGAGCAATATTTAAAAATCCCCCTGTATGATAATATCCTACCATAGCATGAATTTCTAATCTCTGGTGCGGCTTATGTCTCACAGCATGTGCGATTTAATTATTTTTACAGCAGCTGTTTCATGATTAATTCGTCGGATTTCTCACTGTTTTACCACAGGTCGCTACCGTTTGCAAAGATTAAAATTTTATCCCATCTCTTCAAAATATTTCTTCATCAGATGACTAGGATCATTATTAATTACTCAGAGTTTTATGTTGGCTTTTGAGGTTGAGAAACGATAGTTTGTGTAGGAATATTTTGAAATTCGTATCAGGTGCACTCCTCAAATAGGATGCATTTACTTGTTAGGAAATATCGGATGCCTGCTTGCAGCACTCGTTTTTGCAGCTTTCCGTGCTTGCAGCTGCTCGTGCTTGCAGCTGCCCGTGCTTGCTTGGCGGTACTGCTAGCCTCCTGCCAATTGCAGTGGATGTTGCGCAAAACATTCCGTTGTGTGCCCGACACGCATTCTGTTGGTCGCCTCCCAGCTCGATGCTGTTCGATCCTCCGCGCCCTGCGGTGACCCGACTAACTCTGCGCCGAGTGCTCTTGTGTTGCGGGAGAAAGGGAACGATGGCTCACCACCACTCAGTAGCTACGTTACACTCACTGCAACTCCCTGATAAATTCCCCCATGGTTTCGTACACTGTGATGTTTCTGTACTGCGCTTCAGATCTCAGCAGCATGTCTAGCCGCGAGTTCAGAGGTTATCCGTGACCGCATATTGCGCGCGGTTTGCGTACGCCTCAACGGATTGCCTGGCGCAAATTGATGGCAAACTCCTCGGATTGTTCGATTGATTGACTCTCCTTCTGGTGCGCATGCAGCGAAGTAGCGCTTCTTATGCGGATGGAGGTTTCGAGTATCACTTCGAGCATGATGCGGAGTAACTGTGAAAATAATTCTTTAAAAAATCGCACTTGTAACTTCCTAAGGTTGAGCAGATGAGTTCATGAGATTATTATTGAAGCATAAAGCCTAGCTTTTGCCTTATAAGAGATGTATTGAGTTCTGAGCTCCACTTAAGGCGTGAACTTTTCTGGTGCTTGTCCTCTTCTCTGCTTGATGAATAACGCTCCCTTGTAGGGACTTTATTTCCTTATGCTCTGTCAAAACTTGTTGATTGTTAAGCTTTATGGTCAGGTACACCTTGTGTTTTGTTTTTGGTCCGGCTATTTGTGTTTTCTTCAGAATTAGGTACACCTTGTGTTTTCTTCAGAATCAGGTACACTTCGTATTTTCTTTATTGTCAAGTGTGCCTTGTTTTCCTTATGGTCAGATACGCTTTGTAAAGGCTTTTTTTGCCTCTTCATTTTTTCTTTGAGGAGTATGCCGATCTTCGTTTGTGTAACCGACCTGCTGCACGAACGAGTGGCTTCAATATTTTCATTATCTGTAAAGTTTGTTATTTTTCTTCCCTGAGATTTCGGTTACGATTGATTGAAATTCTCTTCGCTAGGGGTTTCTTTATATGATTTCTGTACCAACATCTTCTCAAGTTCATGGTCTATGGCTCTTTATTCATACATAACGGAAATTTGATTTTTTAGGTGTTATTTATTTTCAATTGCAGTGTTAGTGAACTCAACACTTGTGAATAAGCAGTAATAAATCTAACAAATTTGTTAAAACTTGAATTTTAGTAAGGAAAAACTTGATGAATTAAGTAATAAGTAGTAAATCTTGGTTTCTTTAAAAAGTTAGTGACTTTCCATTTGTGTCTTTGAATGGACATGCTATTGAGCAAAATTACGCGACGAAACATCTGAAGTTGTTCATCAAATACTTACAATTGGCTGTTGACTGACTCTCAAGCACGAACTTCATGGGCAGTCGCCAGCTATGTCCAGTGGCTGCCTCAAGTACTGCTTCGGAGCGTGCTGGAGCTCAGCTGTAGAATGCACACGTACTTTGATGTTGCAAGAGTGGGTAAGGAGCCATGAGTAGGTCCCTATAGACGTTCGAGGCATGGCTCGAGATATAAACGAATGGTTGAGGTCCTTTGATGTGAGAGGAAGAACTTTTGAATGGCAGCTTAACAAGATTTGACTCGAATTTAGCACGGGGCTTAAAAGCTTGCTCGTTTGCTGCAGGTTTAGTCGCGAGCTTGATGAGATTTGTACGGGCAATCTATTACATTTATACGGCGGGCGATGTGATCGTGAAGCATGTTTGAGAAGGGTTTTAAATGAGACCGGAACAAATGTATTAGTATGAAAATTAGCTAGGAAAATTTAAAACTCAAACTTGCATTTGTAAAAGTACGTTAACATGTGCAAAGAAGTGAATATTTACTTAAAAATAATTTGCCAAAAGATTAAAAAAATTGTAGTTTGAAAGTGATTCCCTCGCTCAGAGGAAGTTTTGATGAGCATCTGAACGGTTGATTGGAAAAATTACATTCATTTATCAGGATTCTTGAAATTGCATGTAGAAAGATCTGACAAGATCTTCGAGTAGACCTGATGCAGCAAAAAAAAACATGCCCAAAATAAATTAGTGAGGATCCGCGAGTACTTTTTAACATAAGTTAGAACATCACCACACTTTATCCACGCGTTTGAAGTGTGGTTCGATGACTGTTGTAAATCAAAAAATGTTTTTAGCGTTATCTCGAGTTTCTGTAGTATTATTTTCTCTATACTTATGCTGATCAATATCAGTTATTTCCCATTTTTTAGTCTAAGTTTATAAAGACTATCATAAGTAACTCTGAATCTTATTTTCATTCACTCTCATTCTGTATCGTTTCCGTGGTAAATCGTATGTGTTCATTTCATCTGTGTTGCGTTAAGGCAGAAGCCAAGGAGGAGACCTAACAATTCTGAACTACACACGATGTTGTGCCTCTCACCCCTAGAATGTTTTCGCTGGATTTATTATACCTGAGTACCGCTGTTATTGTATTGCAGGTTTACCTGTGATCAATCACTTGTCACTGTGATTGTCGACATCAACTCTTGCCCAGCTTTCAAAGCCATCATTTGTAAGGTAAAAGTTCCAATTCTAGTGAGAAACTGAAAATACTGTTTTCTTGACCAATTAAGACAGTCATCGTGGGTTGTTCAAGAATGCCTGCTTCC
Organism: Platorchestia sp. MABIK; assembly: GCA_014220935.1. Classification (NCBI taxonomy): domain Eukaryota; kingdom Metazoa; phylum Arthropoda; class Malacostraca; order Amphipoda; family Talitridae; genus Platorchestia; species Platorchestia sp. MABIK. The sequence continues at coordinate 197,677 of JACJUY010000175.1, read as the reverse complement.
GTCAAATTCATTTCGAAGTCTAAAATTCGTGTGCCTTTTTTGGAGACATTTCAGTGACCGCCTCCGAATTGGCCGAGGTAAAATTAGCCTCTGTGCTCAGGTGTTCGTGTTCATTTTCATGCGATAGTCATGACAGTAAAGCATCGTGCGCGCAGAGCCGCCGTGCGTTTTGCCCACTTTCGCTCTCTTTGTTGCGATGCGTGCCTTTGTTGTTGTGTTCCGCAGGCCCTGCATTTTTGGTGCTATTTTTAATCAAGGGAGAATCAGGCGAACTATGTTGCGATGCAACACGCGCTGGGATCTTTTATTCGTCGTCATGTACCAGCACTCCACAAACATCTTGATGATGCGATTTCATGCCACCTTCAGTGAAAAACTGAAATTCAAGCGGTACAATAGGTGCTTTAACAGCTGTGATTCTGAAGTAAAGTGGGCCTCAAAATAGCATTCTGAATTTTCACTGCGCTTTTACAACTTGTTCTGTTTACTCTGCCAAATGAAGATGGATCATTCGTACTGCCTTAAGTGAAAATCTGAAATTTCAGCTGCACAGTAAACGCATGAACACGTGTAACTGTGACTCCAAAAAAATCGTGTTACTTAAAAAAAACACACTGAATATCTGAATTTTTCCGAAAAGCTCATTTTTAAGACTTATTTTGCTCATTTTACCCAACGAACCTGCTTAAATATTTTTTACTCGAGTAGACGCGTTTGCTCATCTCATGTTTGCGTTCTCCGAGAAATAATAATGATTGAAAACGAAGTGATCTCTTATTATTTTCGGATCGAGCATTGTTTGTGACTCGTCCCTCTTTTTCCTTGTCTTTATCCGCCACACCATCTCACTTTTAATGAGTTTGACCTTCTACTCAGCACGATGCTGACCTCACCCACTTGAGTCGCCTAATGGGCTATCAAGTCAGTCAGTCAAGGCAGGGCCGGCCACTAGTTTTATCCATTTTCAAACCTCTAACGACTTCTCGTAGATCACAAAACCCTCGGAGGCCACTCCTACTCGCGCAAGTACTGTCCACACCTTTTTCCCCGTTCAGAATTTCTCAACCGTGATTCACAAGGCTACACTCAGGAACAAAACTTGTGCACTTGCACAAATCATAACTTGGTGCCTTACTGCTCTGAATTAAAGGAGAAATTTGTCAGCTGGCGACAGCTCTATCTGATGCTTGTTAGTGGAACCGCCCGTTGTCTGCGACGGATTGCGACGTGTCTTGTAATCGCGGGGACGTCCACCAGCTCGTGACGAGCCGGTGATGGCTGGGGTGGCTTAGTCGTGGACTGTCATGTGCGCGTTCATTATTTCTGACCCAGATCAAAACTAGCGGTGCAGGAATTTACGTGTTTGTCTCTCGATGGTTCGAATGTTGTGAATGAGAGCCTCGTATTTTCTAACCGAAGTCAAAGCTGGTACTGCGAGAATCTATGGGTTTATCTCTTGATTCCTTGGTTGCTCTAAAGGAGTATCTCGCGGTGTTCCTCATGCATCCAATTTTATTTTGAAGAGCAAATTTTTGATGGCAAATTGAGACAGAATATTTGCCTGTAGTTTTTTCAAATTTTGTTTGGGGCAGAAAATAGGAAAATCTTTTACTATTATTCATATGAAGGACTAGATGACTTGATTTCACCAAGAAAATTCAGAGGCAAAGTTTGTTTCTGTTATTTGTGCAGATCTACATCCTTGATGTAGTAGTTTAATTTTATGGTTAAATTAGTTTCAATGAAGTCTACTCCTTAGAACTGAATTGTCCAATCAAATTCAAGTTTTGAACTCAAAATGACTACAATTCCTTATGTTTTCATTTTTCTTTAGTGTAAAACGAAGTTGAGTGTGGTCAATACGTTTGCAAGGATGCTGGACGTGTTCTTAAACATGAACCTACGACTTTTGGGGTCCAAATATATCTCACAAAGTATGGCTGTATTTTGGCGAGTGAATTTTCAAGTGAAAAAATCTATTTTATTCGAAAAGCAGTTTTCATATTTTAATTTGTTTATATCCTCGTCTAGGAGATCCTCTTCATGCCAACATATCCACATAGATATATTGGTTCTTGGTAAGGAGTGAACAGATTAAGTAAAATAGGCTTGAAATTCGTTGAAAGTTTCGTAGTCCTTCCAAAGAGCTGGCAGATCTCCGTCACCGAGTCAGCTCAAGTTCATTTCGTGTGGAGTTGAACTCTTAAGACTTACGCGGAGACACGTGGTAATTAAGCCCGTGTTTCTTTCATCATTTTGGGAGAAATGGCTTCATTAACGGCGGCCAGTTTTTATGAGCGTGCATGACTGCTAAACAATGTGGAATTGACAAGCGACCGCACTCTTGTGGGTTATTAACGACCACGCTTTAATGCTGCATGCCGCAGCCCTGGTGGCATTTCGTTGCTGCAAGAAAAAAGGCGTAACTCTGGGGTCATCATTGTGTAACACATTGAGTAAAGTCTGGGTAACTCGATCATACAGCAACAATAATTGTTCGTGTAGTTTTGGTTCCGAATCTTCACATTTCAGCGTGCATCGAGCTTATTTGTACTTGATAATTCTGAAATGGGTTACTCAAATTCACTTGTATGGTGAACTGTATTCAAGCAACGTGATTAATTGAAACATGCGAAGCATAGACGTGCATGGTTGAAGCTGCATTTCCTTTAAATGTTTTTGGTTACGCTCTCCCAACTGACGCGTATCCCACCTAAAGTGTGCAGTGAGTCGCTTGTCTGGTCGCAGCAATGGTCAGCATGAAGGTCAAATATTCCCTATTCCCAGTCTGAGACCTCTGTACTGTTAACTAATTATAGCCTTCGCGACAACGCACTGCGTTTCGCGAGTCAGGCGGTGATTGGAAATCCGGATCCTTAATTTACGGAGAGCGTCAGGTACGCTCGTTATGGGAGCCTTGAACTTTGCTTTGTGTAGCTTAGTGCGGGTACCGTATGCTGATTACTGGCGTCCATCATTCTGTCCACAAGGAGCGTTAATAGCCTGTTTGTAAGTACACTGACCTAGTCTTCTTCGGAGGCCTGCAACTGTCCTCGTAGCCGGCAGGCATACTTTTTTCTCTCTTCCATCGAAGTGCGAATCTCAGCCCGAGGGGTGATCAGGACTTACATTTATCACTTATCTGATTTTAATGCTTGATTGTTGGTCGCGATGCTTGGAGTAAATAATGGCGCGCCCTGAGGTTGAATTTTGGGCTCCAGTCTGTGTTAGAGGAGCGAGGACACTTGCAGCGATGACGTGATGGGCTGATATTCTGTTCCTATTTTGCCAGTGCAAGATGAAGCTTTAATGGGTTTTATTCTTGGTTAGTACTTCAGTGTAATCGAATATGATCATTTTCGAAACGTTTATGAGGGTTCCTCAACAAGTGAATTACATTATATTTCTTGAAATAATGCATGTCATAGCTCTATAAGTTACTACATCTTAACCCTGAATAATGGTACTGTTAGTTGACTCGTTGGTGTCTTAGTCAGTTTTATTCATTTTAAAACCCCTTTAGGATACAAGTATTGTTCTATATGAGTAACATGAACGGGCGATTATAAACATGCATAGTGATTTTCCTCTTTCAAGCCCTTATATCTTCAGAAACCTACCATGAACATGTCCGAATACCCCTACTTCGGAAAGGCACTTTAGTCACCAAATAAAGATAAGAAAATGGGATGTTAAAAAAGTGTTCACTGACATCGACACTCCCCTCAGGAGGATAAAACTATTGTATCTGTGGGAATTAGCGCTCCCAGGAGGACTATGTGAGGGCCCGCGCTAAAGGTTAGGTAGGCTTTCTTTTTGTTGAAATGGAATAGGTTTTTGTTTTGTTACGGACCATCTTTTTTCGGTTCTCTGCTGTCCTGTTTTTCACCACCTACTACTTTCTTCTTCAACTTTTTCTTGTTTCATGAACTTCTTTCTTAGCTTACCGTTTTTATGCACCTTGAGTATAGATTACGCGTTCCCTCAACTCTAAACTAAATGGGGCCTTCTTCTTTCCTCTCTTTGAACATCTTTGTCGTGGCAAAGGGAGGCTAAAACTTTCTTATATAATCAAATAATAATGACATTGACACTGATTATATCATAAAAATTGATGAACACTTCATCGAATCGATTTGATCGAACATGCAAATTAGAAGTTTGTCTGTTCGTAAATTTGAAATTAATTCGTTGACTTTCACCTAATGAACGCGTCAGCTCGATATCAAAGATAATTCCATAATACTTTCGGCCGCTGTAAAATGTATCACACATACAATTTCGTGCTTGCGTCGAAGTCACTAGCTGGAAACTTTCACAAATCAACGAGACTGCGGCATGAGCCTGATGCACCAAATCATCCCTCAGATCTTGGCGCCGCATTGCCCAACCCTCAGCCTGCCGGTGACGCACTGCTTCACGACATTTGCATCCCTGCCACGCTCTCTCTACTCTTCCCTCCCGCATTTTGGGGACGGGCGAGATTATGGCCTACAGCGGCCGTCGTGCTGGCGTCGGTCTTATTATGTGGCTTGGGTGTGAAGTTTTGCACGGTGCTTCTTTTAGCCTGTTTTTTTTTTTTTTGTGGAGTGATGCCACAGTTTGTGTGGTTTGCTTGGTTTTGAAGGCCAAAATAATTCTTGTTCAATGTCCAGTAAGAGTTAATGCTTATCATCACAACGAAACACTGCACTCTAGTCCAAACAAACATCAATACCTCGAACCGATGATATTTCCTGGATGCTCTGTCAGTAGAATTAATATGGCGGGGCTTTGAAACAGGTCGTACAAGACGATGCACGCTAAAAAGCTTACTTGAATTTTTCCGTTAATAAGTCAAATTACAAGGCCGGAAATTATGTGAATCATGCCTGTCTTGAAATTTTTACCCACGATACATCGACTGAAGAACTAATTTAGTTGTTCTGCACAATCCACTAGAAGTAGAAGTAGAAAATTTTGTTCTCTATTCTTTCAGAATTCGTGTTTCTGATGAAATATTTACATTTAGAATGGATTGGTAAGTTTCATTAGCGATGCTTTAGCAATGATTCTTCACTATTAGCACTTAGCACTTAAGTGCGTAGCACTTAAGTGCTAAGAAATGAAAAGTGACTGTTGCGAACTCTGTGCTTGACAGGGTGAAGAATTTCGCAAAATGTAATTAATTCTATTCACTCTTCCTAATTTGAGACTTGATCATCAAGACTAGAACATTTTCCTAAATTCAGTATATGCATTGAATGCTTGAAAAATTCACAAAAAAAAACGCTCTCAGTATAAAAATGCTTGCCAGAAGCTATGCGTAATTTTTCACTGGGTTCAGGGATCACTTGATCTAAAGTTATTCCTGTATCCCTACAACAGCAATTTTGCGGCGTCGAGATGTTTCGCAACATATTCCGTGCCCTGAAAAGCTTACGCCATCCCATGCACTTCTGCAGCGTTATAATTACAATATTTTTAGATCGATGACGACGAGGAAAGGCAACAAATTGTCTCGTCACGCGCTGTGTCGCAACACTGGTCTGCCTCGCCCCATTTGGTGCCGGCTCTCATGCGCTCGCTGCTGACCAGCGAAGAATGACTCGGCGCGATGCTATTTCGAGTGAGGGAACACTTCTGACCGCGGCATGTCGAGTTAGTGGGTCTTAGTAAGCTTCACTTCCTTTTTAATGGGCCGTCATTACTTCCCTTTTAGAAGGGACGTCATGACTTCCCCTTTTAGAAGAAACATTGTGACTTCCCTTTTAGAAGGCACGTCAAGATTTCGCTTCTATGCTTCTTCACTTCGCTTTCTGAAGAGACATCATGGTTTCTCTTTGAGAAGGGACTTCATGTCTTCCACTTTTGGAAAGGTCGTTATGACTTCGCTTTCCAAAAGGAAGTCATGCGAGAAAATTTGAGGTTTTACTTCAGCACTGCCTATGGGTTTTCTCATGTTAGAATTAGAGGATTATTATATCTAAGCATTTGAATTTTTAACATTTTTGTTCTTCATCAGGGGGCCCTCAGGGGGATGCAACTCTTGTATCTATGGGAATTAGCGCTCCCAGGGGGAAAATGTGAGGGCCCGAGCTAAGGGTTAGGTAGGCTTCCTTTTTGTTGAAATAAAATAGGTTTTTGTTCTGTTACGGACCATCTTTTTTCGGTTCACTGCTGTCCTGTTTTTCAGCTCCTACTACTTTCTTCTTCAACTTTTTCTTGTTTCATGAACTTCTTTCTTTGCTTACTGTTTCTGTGCACCTTGTGCATAGATTCCGCGTTCCCTCAACTCCATACTAAATGGTGCCTTCCTCCTTCCTCTCTTAGAACATCTTTGTCGTGGTTAAGGGAGGCTAAAACTTTCTTATATTATTATCTTCATCAGGGGTTGGATAACATGCGATAACGTTCATTGTGTGCGCAGAGTAGAGCGAAGCAATATACATTTCATGCTTAGGCAAACGGCCAAGGGATTCAGCTTGCTCTCATGTGCAGTCATTCTAGCGATTGGACTCTCCGAGTACATGCCTTAACGTAGCCTCTCTTCAAGAAGGAAATTCAGAAGACTCATCCTTGCATTGAACAATAAATCTAAAATTTATGATGCCCGTGTAATAGGATTCTACGTGAGTTTTCGTGCGGCCTTATTTAGTAATCTAACAACTGTAGAGGAGAGAGGATAGTGATTTGGTGATTTAGATATTTACGTAGTGTGGAAACCTGGTTACCATCCTCGTTTTTGTTGCTAGCTGCGGCAGTCCATGTTGCGGGGTTGGTTGATTGATTGGTTGTAAATTACTGGTATGCCTTATAATACATGACGCATCTGCCTATAGCATCTCCGCATCTGTTTTTTGTCATTAATCTCTCAACAGACCAACCCGAAATACCTCGGGATTTGATCTCTAAAATTTTCAAACTTGACACATTAATCTCTCAACAGACCAACCCGATATACCTCGGGATTGAAGCTTTAAAATTTCTGGACTTGACACAAGATATCTCGGGCTTGGCGCTGGTTAACTGTGTAATTCTACTTAATACAGAACTTTTTACAGTGCTTTTTAAAAATTGAAGTTGAATATTTTCTGTTTTAAATTCAAATAATCAAAAACAACTGTCAAACCAAAAAACTGACCAACCTTAACCTTTATCAAAAACTTTTTTCCCTTTATGGGGGTTAAAGGACACAGTGGAATGTTGGTTGAGCATGCAGTAATTTAAGCGTTGTGCGAAAATTTTTCCCTTAATATACTTATATTGCTTGTTCTCGATGCCTAACACTATCAAGATGACCCTCAGTGGACAGTGCCGCCATCCTTCGTTTTTTTTAATCCGCTTCCGCGCGACGATCGCTGCGTGCTATACCCGACACGATATGCACCAGCTGTGCGGCCGTAGGTTGAGGCACACGTACGACTTCCTGGCTGCTATTGAGTGTTGTATACGTGGAGAAAATGCCTTTTTTATACCTGCTTCCTCAAGTGTAAGCACTCAGCATCTAACAAGACGACGGCTATTGCACGTAAATTTACCTGCTGGAATTGAATTCTCATACCCGGAAATTATCAAAAATCTGGCCTGTATTTACAGTCACTGCTCGCCGACAAAGCTTTCTGTTGGTGTGTTTTCATGTCAAGGAAAGTGTGTACTTGGTCATCAGATGCCCCTCCAGGTGTGCATCGGAACACCTCATGGCTGCACTGACGGAAGTATAGGCTCACCAACAAATGATGTGCCGTACGCGACGAGTTTTTGTGAGCATTTTCATGGCTGCATCTTTTAAATGCTTGCTGGAACTTCATGACTCATTGTATGCTCATTTTCCAAGGCGTCTCAACGCGGGCAAACATTAGACTGTCGCTCAATTGAAGCTCACTATTATAGTGGCTCTTGCAGACTTTTACGAATGCGTTTTTGCGTCGAAAGTAGCGCAGTTCTGCTAAGATGCTAACTGTCGTTTGAACCTATTGACGTTTCAGCTGAGAGCTGTGATGAACAGCAAATTTTAACTGTAATCTGTAAGTTTGAATTGTGTTGTTTTAAAGGTACTTGATTGAATATGTGATATGTGTATGTAGATTCAAAGTCGGTATTTATTCTTTAAATTAGTTAAGCCTCATGGAGATATAAAACTATTGTATCTGTGAGAATTAGCGCTTCTAGGGGGAAAAAATGAGGTCCCGCGTTGAAGGTTAGGTAAGCCTTTAATTTATTGCAACAGAATAATTTTTATTTTGCTACGGACTATTTTATTTTGGTTTACAGCTATCTTTTTTTCAGCACCAGTTACTCTCTACTTCAACTTTATGATTGTACGGTAAACTATTATCGGTCTTATTTTTTTCATGCATAGGTTGTGGAGACACACCTTGTGCATAGATTCCCCGTTCTCTTAATTTCATCCTAAAGGGTTTCTTCCTCGTTCCTCTTTTTGGAATTCCTATGTTATGGTTTGGGTGTCATAAACTAACCTAGATTTTAGCTTAAAATAAAATAATTTATATCATATTTAAGGGCAGTACCTCAAGGCCTAAGCTAAGAGTTCAATGTTAAATTATGTATTTAAAACTAGCACTCAATTCAAGCATACCACAAGTTATAATTTGGAATTAGAATGCACTCCATGAACTTATTCTGAATTCAAGTCAGCGTAGGTGCATGGTGAGAGAACTTTGCCTTCACTAACTTCCTCGCTCACCTTTCAAAAAGTACTAACTCCATTTCAATCATGCGACGATTTAAAATGGCATTACACCATCTGCATGAGAGCAGTTAAAAGTTCATGGCAACATCTCCGGCCTCGTTTGAAATGACCTGTCAAAAGCTGCGTATCACAGACGCTCAGGTGTGAGGAGTCTTGACACTTGCTGTGCTACGCTTGCTTGGAACATGCGGAGATCGCTGTCTCTTTTGCGTACGAACGTGGGCGTGATTCTGCTGTTGGCCCTCTCCTTTAATGGGCTTATTGAGGGCGTTAACTAAAGAAGTAGCAATGCGCTAGCGTCATCCTGCTGTACCTGCGTAGATCCTTATTATTTATTGCTCTGCGCCCTCAAGTTTGACTTATTCAAGAAGGTACTTGCGTGACCATTCTGCGTTCTCCGTGTTGGGTTCAAACTAATGGCATTTCACGAGTTTGATAAGCACGATTTGTTTGTGGAAAAATTTTGATGTACCTCCCTGTACAGGGCGATTCTATGTGATTAGTGACATACTTTTCAGTGCGTATGTCCGGGGAAGATATTGCAGAGAATTTTCGCCAAGGCTCGGCTTCCCAATATCTTTTAATACTCGATTTGTAATCAATGGTTCTTAGTTCTCCTTTACGACGCTTGATTTGTTGCCTAATACTCTTGATGGATCTTTAGGAAGAATTGATTGCCTTCATGTACCCATTGTTGTGAGGTCAGGGCGATCGTTGACGCCCTTATCTCACCGTCGCCGCGCTGTCTACCCGGCGGCACGTGCGTGCGTGCGGGCGTGCGTGCTGTGTACGTATAAGACGACCTGTTATCGCCCACGTCTCTCTTGATTTTTTTTGGTCCCTCATTTTTTTATTTATTGATCATTCTTTCATTTGCTTGTTTTCCTGTTTTTAATTTTATCGTATTTTATCAATTTTGTGTCTAAGTTGATCGTTATTATCCAAGTTGGAGCGAATCGTCAAACCTGGAAGTGACTTTGCTGTGCTAGTAAAATGCCAAACATTGCCAAGCTCTTTCTTGAACACTTACATGGTCAATTAACTCAAAAACAGTGTTGCGTGGTGCAAACACGTGTGGTTTATACACTTTTCGAGGTAGAAAAATATAAACATGTTCATGCTGCATCTACACTAGACGTGAAACCAAGCTACTGCATGCATCTTCTTAAAATGTTTGAGAGTTGTGCAGAACAGGTCTTTACCTCGAAAATTTGAACTTTGTTTGTCCGAAATAATGGCTTTGAAACGGAAGTTGTTATAAATGCTCCTATTTTTTTTCTGGAGAAGAGCGAGAACGTAGCGCTGAAGAAGACACTTCACGTCCTGTACTTATTGTCCGTTCCACGGAGAAAATACTGCCGTCACTGGCCATAATAATTCAGAAAATGTATGTCAGACTTTTTGAAAATAAGTTGAAACACTGACAACGACGCTTTTCAAAATTGTCATAATCAGCGTTAATTCACGAGTCCAAGAATGTGGAAAACGGGTAAAATTGTCAACACGAAAAATAGCTGTCTCTTAATGTGGATATTTTAATTGCTGCTCTATTTTAATGAGAAAGATATCGTAATGAATCTATTTTGTAACTTTTCCAGATACTTGTGGAGTGTGTAAGTCGCTTCCTTTCGTGGCATTGTGGTAATCGTTTTTCTTTCTCTTTCTACATGTTATAAAAGATTAAAAACCTACTGTGTTTTATAGAAGGCCCATTTCTGAACTCGACGCTTCCCATATCGAACTAAAATTGAGTAGAGACCACAAGAGCACGTATTCAGAACCATATTACAAATGCAACGTATGTCATGCTGGACCTGAATCATATTATCTTCATTGAGAGTTGGTGAGTCTTATGTGACCAGAATCTTACGGTCCGTACTCCAGCGTTGACCCCCGTCATTCATGCAGGAGGCTTCAACGAGACCAGCTCCCTGGAGCTCGGTATTCAGTTCATGGTCGCCTGGTCGGACGTCTCATTATTGCTCTCGGTGAAGTGACCCTCGGTGTGCTGCCGCCGGGCCGTGGGATTTCACTTCACTTTTGACTGCGTCACCGGCCAATGACCGAGTGCACGGTGCTGCATACACGTTTTCCTCTTGTTTTAAATTTAATGATATTGGTGTTTTGTCTGCCGATATTAAGCCTATCAGATGAATTGTATACTATTGTATCGTATCCTATTGTATTGTTTCGTATCCTATCCGTAGAGAGTAAGTGGTTGAGATTTCAAGAGATTCTTTGTACAATTCTTGACGGAGTTGGATTCTTCTTCAGTGGAAGTAATTAGTAGGCGCCACACAAAACCTTTGTCTCCGGTGCAACGGGTGGACTCGCTTGCCAAATTGCTCGACTGTTTTTCGGAAATTATTCCTCTTTCATTATTACGCGATCCTGAATTTGAGAAAAGTTGATTAGCTTTCTAAGTAGATTGGTATTGACTGTGGTTGGCCTCCACGTCAATCAAAATAAATATATTTTTAATTCAAATTATCCACCATCAAATATTTCTTTTTCTATTCGGTTTAGAATTTCATCAGAATTCAAGAACAAATACGAGGAAAGAGTTAACTCAGAGCAGATGCAATGGTAAACAGAAATTCAGACGTTGTGTAATGGCTGCTGTAAACTCTGTGCGTGTCTTTAGAACTGAGAAGCGCACGTTCGTCGCACTTGCAATGTGTATCAGTACATCCATCTCGGCAGCGCTATCTCAAATACTATCAGTGACGAGAGTTCCAAAACGGCATGTTTTTCTCGTCTTGCTTCGCCGTCTCCAACATTTGCTGATGTTTATGAATTTGAGTAAGAATTAATGTCGTGCATGCTTGACCGATTAGCTTGTTTTGCGATGCCTAAACTTGGTGTTAAGAATCTTAAAAGTTTGCTATTTCATCGCAGCGCTCCGTAAGAGTCTTCTTTTTCCTTGGTGACTTGGAGCTCAGATGCGATGGTTTGCCTGATGCACTTGTTGATTGCTGTCTTGGGTAGTTTTTTTTTGAGCCGCAATGAGATTCTTTCTTCAGGGTTGCGTGATTGAACCCTGTAATTCTCCTGCCTTGTGCATGTAACCTTAAACCATTTCAAGCATGGTGGTACAATACCTGATCTATCATTAGGCATACAATTAACGTTGTTTCCCATGAAAATTTTTCACTCAAACAAACCAGCTGACGGGACTCAATGTTGTTTTGCATGCATTTGCGTTTCTTGTTGTATGATAAAGCGAGTAAAATGTATAAAAGCCAATGGTTTTATTTAGAATACATAGAACTTAGAGGGAGGATTTATAAGTACTTTGATATTTGAGTTTCAGACTACACAAACTATTTGACCTATAGATTTCACTTACAGTATCGACAGGAATTTTCTGTTTTATAAATTTGTTTCAAATTCCTTAAGTAAATTGTCAAAGAAGGTATGATTTCAAATTTTGAATAGTCAATGATAAATAAATGTGTTTGAGATGACGAAAAAGTGTGAAAACCATTTCAAATATTCTATAAAACTAATGACGAGTTTACGCACAATTGAATGTGAATCGCCATTGGTTTTCTTGAGAAACGACCCACTGTAAAACAGAATAGTTCATCCTACTTCAATGAGAGGACTGATATGAAAACTGCGTTTGCGTTTATCTTCCCAGAGAACTTGCTTCTTCCAGACCTCGATTTGCCCTACCCGTACCGGACTTCGTTACTAGCAGGTCACGCATCGCTTATCAGCCCAGCATCCCTATTACGCCACGCAGCGCTAATCGTGTAGCGGCGCCTTCGCGTGCCCAGAGGAAACAGGGTAGAGTAATTTCTACGGGGGAATTCATGAAAGATCAGCACCACAGCACCAGAGAGTATTCCAAGTGAGCGGCCGGCGCTCTGTGCTACCACTCTCAGCTTTTGTGGGGGTTCTAGCACGGGTAAGACGCTCGGCCAAAGAGAGGGAGGGCTGCTGGAACCCCCACTTGGGAGGTTTAGCTAGTGCAATTCATGATTACCTAGTGTAAGCTAGGGGGGTCCATAGTTGCAAATTGCTGGTGACCCTGGTGGGAACTCATCCCTAAATTCATTTTTTATACGGGGGAAATACACCTTCCTTTGTTCGGCTAGACAATAGCACGGCTTTATTTCAAACGCACTTATTGACGTCACCATTGCGACATGTCATTAGGCCAATAGTGTTGCTAGATTTGGGGCTGGCAGTATTTACAGATGCAATATGAACGCTGCTATTGGTTCGTTGCCATGACGTCAGCAGTGCCGCACGATCGACAAAAAAAAGACTGGTTTGACCCTACCTTGTTTCTTCTATTGTGAGATACACCCAGCCAGCCCTTGCTCCGCTCAACGTCAGCGTGCTCGAGACCATAGCTTGTGTATCCTGTCTACCAACGATACCAGGACAAGCGCCCCGGTGTTCGCTCGTGAGAAAAAGGCCAATCGAAATTGCGATGTGATATGTTGAAACGATTCTCCAAGTTTGGAACTGAATGAGTGAAGTAGGTGAGAAACTAACAGTGATGTGCGGCTGGAATAATCGTCGATTTTTTTAAATTTATTTCTCACTGGAATAAACTACAGGAAAAGAAACCCACGTTGTCGACGTGTAATTTCTAAAACAGCGCTTTTAGTTTTACTGGTGTCGGATGTAAGGAAACTTTCATATCAACGGCATTTGTGCGCGATTTTGAGAGAAATTGTCAATTCAGAGGCAAATTTAAAAAAAAAATTGTACATTAAATGTACAATTCGTAGACTTTGTCTCCAAAGTGGAGTTAAGGATTTTTAGACGCTATACTAGAGAAGGCGTTTAATCTACAGTAAATAAATTGTAACATCGTGTAGAACATCCCTAAGCTTTCGAAGTGTTCTGGTATCCGATTGATCTAACTGAATTGTTCAATTCCATTCTTTCCCTCCATATCGGTTAGTGATGTACCGATGTATCGGTATCGGTATCGGCAAGTATCGGTCATTTTACTGGTATCGGTATCGGTATAATCCGGCCGATACTTTACCGATACTTTCTCATAATACGTATTTTTTCATAAAAATGAAAGTCATAAATCATGAAAGTAAAAGTATAAGCAAATAAAGAGCCAATTCATACCTAGTAAATTAGTTCGCTAACTGTTGAAATTACAGCGTTTAATCAGGCCCGCTAACTGAATTTATAACTTTGAATTCCCGATGAGTGACGTACGGTCAGTGAGAGCTATGTTCCATGAATAGTTAAGCACAGTAGCGACATAAAATTATAATACTTTTACAACTAAAACCTGTATAGTTTGACCCAATTTCCATTTCTCAAAGTATATGACAGGCTAACAAAAATCATACCAATTAAATAAAGTTGAAGGTGCATTTTAAAGTTTTTGTAAATGTAATGAAGAAGTAGCTGAAAATTCTATTTTAATTTAGCTTGTAAATCGTCAAATATTATGAAGCTAATAATTTTATTTTAATTTAGCATGTAAATCACCGTACATTACGAATCTTGCATTTTTCTTCTATTTTAAGACGTTTGAAAAATTCACGAACAATCGTGAACGTTGGTTGACGTTGGTTGACGTTGGTTGCGTGTTTGCGGTTTCGGGGCCTATCGAATTTTGATGTTTTCTTTTCGCCAAAGTATCAATTTTGGCGTGAAAAACACGAAAATGATAATCATTTTGTGGACAAATTATTCGTTAAGTGTTCCTAACCTAACCAAGGGCACAATTTCAAACACCTCACTGTTAATCATAGTGAAAACTTGGTGGACCCTGCAACAGGTGCACACACTCAAATGATCGGGAGTGTATGGCATAGTCTAAAAATGAAAAAACGTCGGGGAGGCACTCACCGACAAATGATAGATTCCTGTCTGTGTGAGTTTGCGTGGCAAAATCGTACCGAGAAACGCAGTTTTTTCATGAAATATTAATGGATATGAGCTTAATAAATTATTTATCCACAAAATGGTTTTCATTTTCGTGTTGTTCACACCAAAATACATACTATGGCGGAAAAAACATTAAAATTCGATAGGCCCCCAAACCGAAAAGAGCCGTGTTTGCTTCTGCACATTGTGTGTTAGTACATACATATACTGCTTGCGTTCACACTGCTATTTCTGAGACTAAATGCTACATTATATTACTATTTTAGGCCTGTAAATGGGGAAAAATATCATTTATAAATAAATTTAGTCGCATAATAACCTCAGTTAGCAAATAAAGATTGATAAACAGTGAATACTTATTTGTTCATACATGCTAATTACGGTATCACACGACAATAGAGCGGAAAGATGACGCAACCGAAAAACATTGTGACGGAAACGAATCAAACTTCGACACTGGACTGCAGTGTTGCCAACTTAGCATTAAAGTACGAATCTATCACCTAGCAGGAAAAATAGCATTGAAATGCAAAATCTAGCATTTTACAGGGCGACTTTACCATTATAGCAAATTTAGTCATTTTCAATTGCTTTCTAGCATCTATCTGTTGACTCAGGGTTACTCAACGACTCGTTGAAGTTTCGTCCAAGCCTAGTCGAAGTTTCGTCCAAACCTAGTCGAAGTTTCGTCCAAACCTAGTCGAAGTTTCGTCCAAACCTAGTTGAAGTT
>JACJUY010000175.1:98548-182318 GCA_014220935.1 Platorchestia sp. MABIK | reverse complement strand
TATTTCCAAGTATCGGAGTATCGGTATCGGCCAAAAATGGGTATCGGTATCGGTATCGGCCAAAAAAATGGTATCGGTACATCACTAATATTGGTACTAATTTGAGAACATTTGCTTCTAGGTGACACATCTCGTAAATTTGGTGCCCCAATATGTCATTATGCGCTTCACAATGAACGAGTTTGTTCCACTCAAGCCTTCAGAAGCCTTGACTGGCGTTAAATTTGGTCTCGTAGTTAAGATTTAATTAGTTTGAATGTTGTGAAAGTAGCCCTCCTTACGCTCGTTAAGGCCTGCTTGCTGCAACTGAATAGCAGATCTGGGGGGCAGAGGTTTTTCTCATTCAGAAGTTGACCAACTCGACCGTATTTGGGGTGGTGATCATTGCAAGTGTGTGTGCCAATCTCCCGTATGCGGTGAGCATAAAAACTACGGCCGGTGAAATCTGGGGTTTGAATGAAGGGAGAGCTTATGAATGGACCGACTGGGTGTCTCTTGTGGCTTCCTGGTGCAGAGAAAATTGAGCTCGTAATCGTTCTGCCTCTCGTTCTTTATTTCTGGGAGTGTTTACATAGTGTTAATGTCGCGATCGCCTGTTCATTCCCACAAGTGTCTAGCTTGTTACCCTGAGTGGTTAGGGCTCTTGCGCTTCAATAATTGCTAACTCAGTGCTAGTGACTGATGACTGTCATTTAATTACATTTTGAATCTAATCGAGGATTAATCTGATTCTATTACCAGTAAATATTAAATTTTAAGTTGATATTTTAATGCACTAAGAGGATGCTATACAGTAAGAATTTTCACCGTTTATGTGGGGTCAAATTTCAAAGCCGTGCGAGTATTTCTAAACGTCCTCCATCAGCCACGAGAGTTCACACGTGAGCAGTTCCAGAATCAAACTGAATCCGTCAGATGAGTCGAAGCTACACTTTCCGTGTGTGATGTTAACCACTTACATGATCGGGTCGTAAAAAGAATGACGTCTCTTTCTGTCGCGTATTTCTTTCATGGGCGAGTCAGCACAGACGACCTGCGCAGTTACTTTTATCGTCCAGCGAGCAGAGTTACGACATCACTGATATCTTTCTGACGATTTTCTGTGATGGCAGTGATCAGCTCTGCGTTTCAAAGTGCGATGGCTGCATGAAGTGAATTCTTAGAGTATTTTGGTTGCAAAACGCTGTGTTTTACGAGGCATCTTGTGATACGAATGGTAGCTACATCTGTCTGAGCAGTGACCGTGTTCGGACCGATCACAATTTGAAATCTCGTAGTTACTGCAATTACTTGGGTCGACTTGAAGGATATTGAGTCGTATTTGTTAAAGGATGTTGGGGCCGTAACTTTTTTTGTTTATGGCTTAAATTTTTTATGTTTTACTTCCCCTGAGCTACATTGACGTTCGAGAGCAAGAATTGCTTGTTAGGTCCTTTCCACTTTCAACAAATTTTACTCCTCACACACTGCATGGAAAATCGGAGCATCTCTCTAGATTCAGACCATTTTGGTGTCCTCTAGTTTCCCCTTTGTTTTAAAAAAAAATTTGTCTAGCCATTGACGGTCTTCGTTTCTTGCAAATAATGTGGACTAACATTCATTGTTCGTGTCTAGTCTCATCTCGAAGAAAGTGAAGTGTTAGAACAGTTTTTATAGCGTATTTCTGACAACTCGAGCTCTTCTCAATAATTGCTTCACGAATCAGAGACTTCTGTTGTCAGAGTCCTTTTAAGCTTTAGTTTCGGTGCTTGGATTCTTTTTCATTTCATAATGCTAGACCTATCCGTGCTGCGTTCTTCGTCTTTAAATTCTTAATAATGCTAGACTTGTCAGTCTAGTCTCTCTCTCTCACTTGTACGTATTTTTCGTTTCGGTTTCTTCTCTGTGCTTTTCTTTGAAGTTATGTGGGAAAGTTTCTGCACAACTACTGTGTGCATTGTAAAAAGGATTTAGTCTCATTCCCCGTCCATGATTCATGTTTTGCGTTATCTTTTCTTATATCCCCTTAAAGGGAGACCTTGTATCTTTGGGAATTAGCTTTCCTAAGGGAAAAATACGAGGTCCCGAGCTGAGAGTTAGATAAGCTTTCATTTTGTTGAAATCGAAGAAAGTTTGTTAAGGACTTTTTATCGGTTCATTGATGCCCTGTTTCCCCACATCTGACTATCATCTTCGACTTTTATGTGTCTTGTTTCAAAAATTTCCTTCTCAACTTACACATTTATGCCTGGGAATGCACCTTGTGTATAGATTCTACGTTCTC
Organism: Platorchestia sp. MABIK; assembly: GCA_014220935.1. Lineage (NCBI taxonomy): Eukaryota > Metazoa > Arthropoda > Malacostraca > Amphipoda > Talitridae > Platorchestia > Platorchestia sp. MABIK. The sequence goes on along the minus strand of JACJUY010000175.1, from coordinate 180,055 downwards.
TTTACATCGTACTAAATGGTGCCTTCATCATGTATTTCTTTGGAACGATTTTGTTGTGATTAAGGAGGCTGATATTATTAAGTAATCTGTGGCAAATTCTTCTTTTACATATTTCATTACCTTGTCGTGGTCTCTTATGCGGTTTTACACTCTTATTTTAAACACCAAAATTAAAATGTCTACACTTTCTCACCGGTCTTTTTTATTCACAATATCGTATTCACGAATGATATTGGTGATGCCTATTGTGTACGTTGTACAGGTATGATAACTATAGGTGCAGCACTACACGACGTGGTGTGCTGTTCAGTAGTAGACAAATGTTTTACATAATAAATACTAGCAATATTTTTTTATTTTATTCAGCAAAATTTCGAATTTGCAACTGTCTTCCAACTCCGAGACAATCTTGAAAGAAAATTTTTTCTTAAAAGTGGCTTAACGAAATCTACATTTAGAGATCTAACGAATAAATGGAAATATGTAAATCGTTCAAGATTGAGGCGCTTCGAATTAAATTTGACAGCTATCCAATTAAAACATGTCTTTGATAAACAACCTTCTTGTTTATTTCCATGAAACTTTTTAAATTTTGTCGTGAATAAACTTTCAGGAATCCTTCATGAAAATAAATGAAAAGTGCAGTAATAAGTTCTTGTCTGACAAGCATCACTGAGACGAGCATCAATTTCTAGTTACATGTGAGCGGGCACGAAAAATAAAACCTTATAAACTTTCCTCTTGAGTTCTGTCTTTTATTTTTTGCTCCATTGAGTAAGTTTCGTGGCCTGATCAAATAGAACTAAAAGACGATACTAATTAAAACAACTACTGAACTCTTTTTGCTTGTGTTGTACATGTAATACCAGTAACGGGTGGTGTTTTTTAACATTAAGCTAAGACATTTCAAAACGCAAAAGAATTAGTGCGTTCGTTGCGCTCTAAGGTTTTTTCTATAGTGACACTATTTGAAAATATTTTGCCGGCACAGTTCAGTTTATGTGACTCAAGTTTGTTAGTTAAATGAGGAGGTAGGTTACTAAAAAAGTAGCTGTGTCTTCACCATCGTACCTGAAATCGTTATTTTAAGGGCAGATAAGTTTGAAGGTTGAAAATTTAACGCTTTTCCGCCCTGGTGTATGCAGTCATTGATGCAGTCGGAGCATATTAAAGTCCTCAACAGTCACTAAGTTCTGAATTTTGTGTGCCTACTTATCCAGTAAAAGAAGTTCCCTCAATCCTTCGCCCTTAATATTCCTATAAATAAAAATATGAATTTCTTCACTTGGAATCATACGATAAAAAGTTACCATGTTATTGTTAATTTTTTTACGACTCGCTATTAAGGAGAATAGCCATCAGAATATGAAAAATCAAACGTAAAAATATTGTTATCTCCTCTGTTTTAAATTGATTTTTACTTGAATATTCATTTAGAATAGCGAATTTAAGATACATTCTTTCGTGAAATGTTTTTTTCGACCACAAAGTGAAGCATTGTTGCTAGGTTCATGAAATCTCGTACCATTTCATAATAATTTTAATTGGTGACTTATGCGTTATTTTTTTCAGGTGAGGTGCCGTCAAGGTTCACACTTCCGCGCTGCTTTTAATAACTTCTGTAAACCGTGAGTTAAGAATTCCCAGTAAATTTAAATGAGTTGAAAATCAAACGAAACCACCTTCATCAAGTCATTGGTAGTGATGAGAGTGATGTGGTTGTTAGAACTCGTTATTTCGAGCTTGCTTCCTTGACCAATAATGTCTATTTTTAGTGGTAAAAAAGGAATTTTTTTGTTGGGATAGGTTTTCCCGACGCAGAAACATTTCTGAGATTTAATCTCCCTTATTAATATTATGTAATGCTATAGCTGAAACGAAATCTTTGTTTTCTATCCTTATAGTTATAAGTTCTGTGTGACTGTTTTCGTTTTGTGTGTTGACGATGGCTATTGATTCTATCATTTAAATGTACTGAAATTAATGCTTAGCATCAAACTAGCCAAAACTCCCTTGATCATATTGGGACGTATGCTATTAAAATCCAGCACCTGTTAATATTCTATTAAATTGCGTGTCCAATTTTGGTTCTAGGTAAGCCTTTTCGGGGACGGAGTTCTTCTTGAGATCGACATTCAGGCGCTGTTAGTTCTGAATTCTTGATATTAAACTCCATTTACTGTCGATCATCGAATTTTACATCTTATACGGACCAAAATTATGCGGATAAAATCAGTGCCATTGTTTCACTTAATATAATGATTGATTCAAGTTATGGATGACCGACTAATTGTCACCCGCATTAGTAAAGGTTTTCATAAGTTGATGTATAACTGAGCATTGCTTCAGTGCAAATTATAGACTCAAGGCTCATTCGCAACGACCCTAACCACTCTATCAGCATTGCACGTTGAGTGAAGGTATTCGTATTTTTTACAGCATTGGCAGTTCCGTCTCGTGAGAAAGTCGACGAGCCGTTGCAATCTTCTGCAATACCGCTTCATTATTTCATCTTTTGAAGGTGGTCACTGCATTAAATGAATGCAATATAATTTCTCATAAACAGTACGGCATCTCTTAATCGTCATCGGGCACACTAAATCACAACTGATGTGTCACGTGAGTGACAGAAATTCGTGAAAGCCTGCATTTTCAACGACCTACTGGGGTTTTGCCCATTAAATATCTGTATTGTACCCGAGAATTTACGCTAGGTACGTTCGGAAAATCTCACCTAAATGCAGCCACCAGGATGGGCCAGCCCATCCTTGACAAGTCATGGACCTTAACCACACTCGGGTTTGTTTGCGGCTGAGTTGAGTCTCCTTCCCTAAGCACGTTAGTGCCAAGCCTTGCTCTTCTACTAGGACCAATTATAAAGCTGGAGGGCTTGTCTTCCTCTCATCTTTGTTTGCGCCCTTGTTCTCGAATGCCTCTCGTAGGCCTAAGCATCACAGCCCAGGTAGGTTTTTCATGAAAGGCCTCGCGTTGACCAGTGAGGAAGGTTTCTGAGGCGCCTTGTAATTTGGCTCTATGGGAAGATTTCTCGACCAGATTAACATGATCCGGCCTCGTTTACATGAGTGCGTGGCTTTATTCGTGCGCCTTGTTCTGTGTTTCTGCAGGTTCAGTCGCTTCAAACTTAAGTTTACGTTTTGCTTTATCGTTCGATATTTTCTTTCCGTGACCTGAGGGTGAAAATTCAGGAAGAGAGCTGTGATTATTTGAGTAATTCCTTATATCTTATCAGCTCCAACTTGATTTGCATTTCGTTTTGTTCTCGTAATTTTTTAGTTGAAGAGTGTTTCTCATGCAGAATAGTGGTACTTTCAACTGAGATTTTTCGATATACAACTTAGAAGTGATAATTTGCCCTTATATCAATAGATACTCAACTAGAAGTAGAAAAACCAGGATTGCAACATCAGCTTTTCAGCCATCGACATTTTCACGTCTGAGTTTCTTCATATTAAATTCTAGCACGAAGATCGCTCTGAATTTGGTCAGCTGCAGTGTAGCCAGACACTACAAATCACAAATTTTAGGATTTTGGTCAGAAAAAGGCCAATGTGGGAACGTTGGACAGACATAAGTTAAAAAAATAGTCATCATTAGTCAGAAAAAGGCCAATCGAACCACATAGAGAAAAGGTTCCTAACTTTGCTATAATTTGCAGAAAAAAAGCATGTTGGCCTTACTAGAGAAGAAAAATCAGATAAAATGTTCACTCAATGTAGAAAAAGGCCAATATGGCCCCAGTAAGGGGAAAAAAGTCAGTAAAATATGCACTTTAGGTAGAAAAGACCACTCTAGCAACTTTACGAGAAAACTGATTGTGGTTGTGGCGTTTGAAGACAAAGGACAGCAACTGACAGCCGGCGCCGTCTGCGGTACAGCGCCTCTCCGTTTTTGTGTTTGGCAGGTAAATGAGCGGAGCAGAGGAGTGTGAAGATGTGGTGGAGCTGCCGCCAGAGGCGCCAAGTCAGGCCTACTATTGGGTTGTGTGGGACCTACATCTTGTGCTGCTACATTTTGTGCTGGCCACATTTTGTGCTGGCCACATTTTGTGCTGGCCACATTTTGTGCTGGCCACATTTTGTGCTGGCCACATTTTGTGCTGGCCACATTTTGTGCTGGCTTCATTTTGTGCTGGCTACATTTTGTGCTGGCTGCATTTTGTGCTGGCCACATTTTGTGCTGGCTACATTTTGTGCTGGCTACATTTTGTGCTGGCTGCATTTTGTGCTAGCTACATTTTGTGCTGGCTGCATTTTGTGCTGGCTAGATTTTGTGCTGGCTAGATTTTGTGCTGGCTAGATTTTGTGCTGGCTAGATTTTGTGCTGGCTAGATTTTGTGCTGGCTAGATTTTGTGCTGGCTAGATTTTGTGCTGGCTAGATTTTGTGCGGGCTACATTCTGGTATTGTAGCTAACCAGAGTTACTGGATTAGTCTTATTTTTATTCGGAAGTTTCAAATTTGGCCTGTCAGAAATGAAATTTTGGACAAGACTGTTCAGTATTTGGGTTGCCTCATAACTGGGTGGTCTTTATGACAAAATTTAAAGTGAAAAATGCGTGAAAATTTTAGACAGAAATTTTTTTTGTTCGCACGATTTTGAAAATCCGAGCCTTATTTTCCAATAATTTTCTCCGCATTGAATATTTTGTAAAATAGTTCCACAAGTTGAGCAAACTATTCTTCAAGTTTATGTCGTAATATTTGTCTTGATTAATGAAGTTAAACATACAAAAGCAATCCCTTGTTTTATCATCTCATTGCCCTGAATATTAATTCAACGATCGCTTCTGACATCACTCACTCCCAGCTTGCGTCTCCCCGCAGGAATTCTCCAGGGACAAAATCGCGTAATAGAAGGCGGCGGCCGCACGGCCACAATAGATGGGAGGCCGCTCTCGCTCGTAATTTTATGGATAGTGTGCGATTTAATGCGGCCCCAGTTAGGCTGGCGAGATGGTGTTAGCGATACTGAAGCTGTCCGTCCTAGTATTTCTCGTGCCATGTTTATTCGCCGCTGCCAGCTATATTTCAGTGCGCTAATAGCATTAGATTTCTTATTTTTCTTAGGTGAGTTCTAGTCTTCGGCGCCTGTGATGCGAGTTCCAACTTATGAGCCCTAAATCGGTTTGGCTCTTTCAAACGTTGATTGAATTTTGATCGGGCTACCTCGCACTAGCTAAACGATATTTTTTCATGTATTTGCCACTTTAACCATGTATACTAATAATCTATTTTTTGGAGGTGACTGTGTTTTTAAAAGAGACTGTTGAACGTTCCCTTCTTGATTCCCTTCTTTATATGCTTTTATCATTCATCACCAAATTTGGCATACAGGCCTGAATCGAGGGTAGCCTTTTAAATACTGATTTCGAGGTATTCCTCGAAGTATTCTTTTAACAGCGAATGTTTCAGCCTTTTGGGGTGAACGCCTTCCATCTGCAGCGTTGGTGCGATCAGCTGATTGATCACTCAATGAAATTCTTTTAGTATCTCGTTCGCTATTTGCCCACCTTAACAAACTTACCGCGGCTGGTAGCATAACATTACTTACCAAGAAAAGCGAATATTTATGCTGCTGTGAACAAATAAATACAAATTTTGCAATAGTTCGTCTACACGCATGCACACCATCAGGTAGGCTCTAACGCAGCTCACTGGGCCGCACAAGAAGCCTATATTCAGTGCTAATTAGTTGCGTAGTGTTTCATATGGTGCATGAACTTCTGGTAGTAGGGCACAAACCATCCTTATTAACCTAAAAAAATTCGTAAAGAACGAGTCGAAAATCCAGTTTTTCATGCGCGCTTTCATCGTGGCAAGTTGAAGACGTGTGTACTGACAGGCTGCGGAATTGAGATAGAGTAATTGCAGCATTTCTCGACAAGCACGAGCGGGGAGCGAGCTGCCCCGCGCAGGAGGAAGCCTGTGTTTAGTGCGCATGAGGAGCTGCAGAGAAAGTGTGTGAAGGAAGGTGCGTTGGTGCAACTGAAACACAGCACCATTCAGTACGCTTCGCTGGCGTCCGGAAAACCTGACTTTCTCGCTGCTCGAGCATGTCTACCGTTGACCTCTCCTTCATATCGTTCGTTCTTGTTATTTTTTGCGCGGCGGCGAGTCCCTTCCATTGTCCTAATCACGGTGCTTGTCAACCGTAGATATCGAGTTCATTGCCTTCTGAACTTCATGAGCTGTTTTCTCAACTTTGACACCACTCATCCCTTTTATACTTTCATCTACTTAATTTTTTACCGTTGTCAGAGGACAAGTGTCATCAGAGGACATGTAAATAAAAAAATTTAGTGTAATTACTAATCGGTGGAGTCCAGTATCGCATTACGGTCCATGATTATACTTACATCAAAGCATTTAACTCAATAACTGTTAAACGTTACTCGAACTTGATGGAAAACAAGCGCATTTTTCTTGAAAAATCATAAATAATTTCCTGTAACTCTTTACATGAATTTATTATATCATGCATTTTCATTATCAAATGAAACTTATGAAATGGAATGAAGTTACTGTGTTCTGCACACATTCAGCTAGAAAACCTAAGTCTTTCAATTTTTTGTGTACCCCATTTTCTTAATATTTTGCGTGTCAAAAATAGCTTTTCGCAAAGAAAAAATTGTTTTAATTAGGCTGGGTCTAGGTAATGTTGTCTACTATGATCCATCACTCATAATTAAATGGAATAACCGTACCTCAATCGTATCGAATGACATCTGAGGTAATTTGATATGGTGATTTAATTTTTTAATTTTTTTGCGTGAAATGAATACGAAGTTTCAAATGCTCCATTCCTCTATCGCCGTCATTCGTTGTAGGTTGAGAAAAGAGTCCAAACGCTCGCACTTTCTGTCTTAGTGATTGTTAAAGATAACATTTTTCAGGTAACTAAATTCTCCGTAGCGATAGCTCAGAATTCGCTGTAAAATTGCCTCTTTCGTTGTTTTTTATAATTTCTTTGGATGAAACGCATTTTCTTGCGTAAAATGAAGCCAAAATTTCAAATGCTTCATTCCTCTATCGCTCTCATTCATTGTAGGTTGAGAAACACATCCAAACGCTCGTATTTCTCCGTGTTAATGATTGCTGAAGAAAACAAAATATTCCAGATAACTAAATTCTTCGTAGCGATCGCTTATAATTAGCTTTAAAGTTACCCATTTCGTGGTTTTTATGATGGTTTCTTTTGAAGAAACGGTCGCACTTCCCGTGGTGCGGGCTCTGAGTGTAGCAGGAGGTCATCTGTCCAAGTCCCATTAGGTGGATCCGTTCCCACCGCCAGTTTCCCGGCCAGTTCCTCACCAGAGTTCCGGTCAACAGCTGCACTGCGCCCAACCTCACACATTCATTCTCCGCACCGACGCTAGCTTATTTTGCCTTGCTGTGGTGTACAAATTGCCTAGATACCGATATGTCTCCTCACCGAGGCTACTTATCTTGCTCTTTATATAGTTCGAATTAGCTAGATATTTTTGTCTTGCTATGTTGTAAAAATTACTTAGACAATGTCCCCTCAGGGGGATACAACTGTTGTATCTATGGGAATTACTTTTTCTTGTTTCATGAACTTCTTTCTTTGCTTACTGTTTCTGTGCACCTTGTGCATAGATTCCGCTTTCCCTCAACTCCATACTAAATGGTGCCCTCCTCCTTCCTCTCTTAGAACATCTTTGTCGTAGTTAAGGGAGGCTAAAACTTTCTTATATAATCATAATAATAATAATAATAACTTAGACAATGTTGAGTTTCTTCAACTAGTCTTGCTGATTTTATCTTGCTATGTTGTGCAAATTACCTTGGTACTTCTGTTTCTCCTCACCGAGGCTTACTCATTTTGCTTTGCTATTTGTTCAAATTCCCTAAATACTGTGGTGTCTGCAAACATTTTTTGCTCACTTAAAACCCTTGGTCATAGTGCAGCTGGAATTTTTGACTGAGCGGGAGAAAGTCTTTCTATGATATAATTCGTTATTCTCTCATTCTTTCTTGTTTCATTTCATGCTTGCTTTAAAACCAACAAATTATTTATTGGACCTTCTAGCTGATTACGTATAGTACCTGGGTGCATATTTCGCTGTGGGGCGACGTGATTATGCCTCGTTAATCAAGTACAGGGTCCCCTTTGAGTCTATTCAAATGATCCTCAGATAACTGATGGGTGCCTCCCAATTTTCGGCGCGCGCGTTCCTCCCTCTTGAATGTTTAGTGATGGGTCATCGACGAGGAGAGACTAGACTGTCTGTTGCTCATTAGTCTTTGGTGTTCAGTATTCCGATTTTTGTTGATGGACTATAATTTGCATACAACACCCGTCTGGTGCAGCCTCGCTCCGCAGAATGCTTGTATAAGTCAGCGTGCGTTTGCTCAAGTACTGGAGGTATTTCCTCTTGTACGTGCGGTGTCGTATTTTCCATGTCTTCCAGTTGTACAAAATTCCAGCGCATCCGTTAACTCGCGCTCGGGTCGCGAGGTGTTCCTTCGTGTTGTGTGCACACTCACCAGTGCATACTGGTACGGCAGCGTGAGCGTACTTTCTAGTTTGCGAAATGTAAGACTCGCGCATTTTGGGCCATGGAGAATAAAGCGTGTGAGCAAATTGTGTTCCATTCTTGTTTTTCTTTGGGATTTCCTCGCATATACTCACGCGAAAGGGGAAGATAAAGGCAGAACTGGAAAATCGCATGGTTGCTTCCATTTTAATACAATTGAATGTTTCTCTATTTGCGTCAAAGGGATAAAACCAATACATCCCTGAGAATTAACTTTTCTTGGGGCGAAATGTAAGGTCCCTCGCTAAAATTGTGGTGGGCTTCCTATTTTTTGAAATAGAATACATTTTTTCTTCTGCGACGGACCATCTTTATTCGGTTTACTGCTGTCCTGTTTTTCAGCATTTATTACTTTCTTCAGCTTCTATCTTGTTTCACAAAATTCCTGGCCGACTTGCAGTTTCAATGCACACGGAATCTTATGTAAGATTATACTTTGTGCTTAACTTCCTCGTTCCCTTAATTTCATACTAAATGATTCCTTCTTCACTTTGGAACACCTTTGTTGGGGTTAGAAGATTGAACTAAATCACAATTTAATCTTGAGTCTATATATATGGCGCTTGGGTTTAGGGCATGGTCATTTAATTGGCAACCAAGGAATGAATATTCTTTTATTACTTATGCTCAAATTACTGTAAGGAGTAATTTTCCTACAGCCCTAAAGTATGGCACTTCGAAAAATTTGCGCTCCGAACAGTCAGAAATTTTTTTTAACATGGTTAGGTTTTTTTGAAAAGTAATGTTGAAGTTCAATTTGAACATCAAGTATACTACTAGTTAAAATGTTCCAAAGGTTAGATTAAACGTTCAAACTACAGAAACATTTCTGGGTATGAGTCATGATTGATTCCATACTTTGCCCCAAAGTGGTTAATGTGATATTTGCGCACAGCACTTGACCCTCACTCCCGTCTTCGCTGCCTCTGAACCGCAGCAACCAAGTCAGACTTCCAGTTCCACTAAATGACTTATTTCCGCTCTTCAAGGCTCAAACCTGTCCGCCTTTTTTCGCAGCACAATCGACGATTCTGCCTCATGATGAGGAAGCATTTTGTTAAATTTATCTAAAAATTTGATCGTGCAGAGGCCAAAGTACGTTTTCTCTGTCAATGCTAAGTGTGAACTATACACTTTTTGAAGTCCCGAGGTACATCTTGGTGCAAATACGGAATCAGTTACAACTCGTACCCAAAAATGTATCGATACTGAAGGCCATCAGTAGGAGCATTTAATATAACCATTGGTAAATGTAGTTTGGTGAAAAAAGTATACATATATGTCAAATTGTGAAAACTTTAATTTTCTCTAAAATCCAACTTTAAAGACTGGGAAACAAAAACCCTACAACAGTTCAAAGTGCGCATATAAGTCATCAGAGTGATATCAAAACAATCAAAATCTTTTATTATTCAAAATTTTCATTCGACGTAACTCACAGAACCTCAATAACTTTTTCATTAACAATTTACACGAAAGTAATTTTTGCTGGCTACGAGTACGGAAATCTGTTTAAGTTAGAATATAAAGTACAACTTCTTCACAAACAAAGTATTTTACGTTGCGTCCAAGGACTTCATGTAGATACAATTCTTCATTTTCATTTTAGCGTCTATGAATTCTGCGTAGAGGGGAAATGAAGGATGACCGAGAATATGATTGGCATAAACATTAAAGTGAAACCTATAAATTAAACAATGTCAGGCTGAACAGCTAACATGGGTAAGAAAACGAACCGAGGTCAATGGTCGACTCGAAGAGCGTCGGCGTTGAGTGGTTAGCGCTTTTCAGTTTCTGCAAACGAACGAAGTTCACGGCACTTTGTTAAAGAACGAACGAACAAGTTCGGCTTGACATAATCATGTGGTACTCAGTTTCTGCAAACGAGTAAAGTTCACCATCCTTTGTTATGTTAAAGAACGAATGTACAAATTATGTTCGTAATACATTATGTTTTTTCTAACGAATGAAGTTCACCACACTTGAATTTCACTATGCTTCATCATCCTTTGTTCAAGAACGAAGGGATAAATTGTTCGTAATAATCTCGTGGTGTTCGGTTTCTGCAGACGAATGAAATTCATCACGTATTGTAGTATTGTATTGAGGAACGGGTATGTTCTGATAATGGTAGTGTGTTTTTAGGTACTTGCAAACGGGGGAAATTCGCCATCCATGTCAGTGTGTGTTGAAAAATAGATTGATTCTGTTTGGAATTATATTGTGCCATTGCTATAGTGTGCTGAAATATTGAAATTCTCATACCGCTTTGTCGATTCTGATTAGCCTTCGTACACCGGGAAATTTTCTTGGGATTGAAATATTAAGTGAATTATCTCTCATGATTTCGAACAGAGTGAGAGCTTTTCAATCATTTAGAGTACAAAAAAAACGCGTCAAATTTCCAACAGTCTTCAAGGATACTGTGGTCAATTCAAATTGTGCAATAATTGTGGTTATTTCTATGGATATTGTACTTGTAAAATTTACTCCTAATTTCAAGCTTGTCTGCGTCCTCGTTGTTACTGTGCAATCGCGATAACTAATATACGTTATCTATAAAAAGCGATCACTCTTAGGATACTTTAAAGCTAGAAAAAATGCGTTAATATTTTATGTTCCGCACGTTACGTTCTAGTATTTGAAATTAGAAAATATCAAGTACTCGTTAAATTGACTAAAGATTTATGAAATCAAAAGATGTAGGGTACTTGTTAAACTGACTGAGGAGATTTACGCCTGTCGTCCAAATTAGGCAGGGTACATTTCGGTGAAAAATTTCCTCCCTTGGAGAAACGGTTCTCTCGATGAAGAGATCTTGCTTTTTATCACTCTTTCAACGTTCTAACTGCACGGTGGAACTTGGCCATCATAGGAAAACGCAGATCGCGTGATGCAGAAGCTTTAAAAAAGCCTCTTGCGAGTCTACAATTAATTGAACTTTAGACTTTCTAGTCACCAGGTCATCGCGGTGGCGTGTGATGGAAAGTATACCAGTCGCAGCACTACCGCACTAATTTCGGTGCTTTCTCTGGTTCTTTGTGGTGCAGTTGTGAAACGTAACGTTCATTCGTTTCAAAACTTTCCTTCAAAAGATGTAATGGACATTTGAGTATTGGCAATTTGAAATTTACGGAACTCACATGCTTGATTTTGTGATTGTCGATGGCAGTTTTGTCGTGCAAGGCGCTCGTGTGATACGATACTGTTTGAATGTAAATAAACTACATGTAGCCAAAGACGAAGTGGCTTTGCTGTCAGACGAGCTCGATAGCTCGGCAAGGACAGAGGCTTATGCCAGAAAACTAAAAAGTCTATTATGCTGTTCACGCACCAAAATATTCATCAATAGCTATGTCTGCATTTCTGTTATTGAGAGAGAAATGACGAGGCTTGTCAAAATTTATATGAAGGCTTTTGATTGTAGAAGATGAAGAGCGTTCGTGTTGTTGAGTTTTATCTTTAGTAACTTATTAAGACGTATCTGGCAGTAGGCCCGCAGTATTTAAGGAATTATGACTTCGTTCCTTAAGATTCCTTATTACATCTTTTTTATCTCTGCGATTTACAACCGTGACAGTTGCTTGCCGGCGATCTGGCGCCATCTTGTGAGCAGTTTAAATCAGGGCGGTCGCATTAGGATCGCAGATTTGCAGACTTAACGTGGTTAAATTATGTGGTGGGTCAGGGGCTCTTCTTAGCTCTGTGAAATATTCTGTCGCCTCCGTATTAAAGACAGTGGTAAATCTTTGAAGTTTTTTAGCTTAATCGTGACCAATGAATTTGAGCTTTATCGTGACTTCCTGCTGTCCATGAGCATGTACATTTTTCTTAACTTGAATCTGAAATAATTTCAGTTTTATCTCAATAAGGAACTGGTGGAACATCAATTTGAAGTCGAATTGAATTGAGCTTATAAACAGTGACATGAAACATGCTAAAAACCAATTCCTAGAGGAAGCGCCGACCTGAGCCTTAACAATAATATATTATACAGTTTTGCAATGCTGTATGACTCAGAATTGTGCTCAAGCTCAACTTACTGGCGGTTGTTCGAGCTCAACTGTACTTCGCAATCAACGTTGCATGTCAACTTTCGTATATTATAGAATAGTGAGTAGTATAACTTTACCGCACGCACAGTGTGAAAAAATTAATGGTTAATGATTCATTGAACTAGTTTTGATGTGCCCAGTACCCTAAGATAAAATTCTTTCTTGACATCTACCTACTCTGAAATTGCTTTAACACTAGGTTTTAAGAATGTAATTATAATTGTTTGACATTCATATAATATCCTGTTTTTGACTTGTATCGAACATTGTTGTCATAATGCAATTGCAATATTTTTCGCGGTTGTGTAAAATTTTTAAACTGTGTCCATTTACACCTTACTCCAAAAAAACACGACTACGACGTCAACTTTTTTCAGAGGTTTTAATATCTTCTGGAGTAAAATTTGAGAAACACTTATTAGCCTAAAATTTTCATTTTCCCCCATGTTATTCATAACCTTATGAGTGGAGACCTATCTCAAACTAACCAGCGCGAGGCTATGTTACCATGCAGGACCGGCAATAAAATGGCCATACGTAAGTTATTTTATAATGCCCATCACGTGCACTTACATCATTTCCAAATCATTACACGAGCTAGAGGGAGGTGGACTTGGTCATGACATTCGTGAAGGTTGGAGTGCCTGAGGCGCGGTGCAGGAGCGGCGGAGGGAGCTCGGGTCGTGTCGCTCCGCACCGTGAAATTGCAGCATGGGCACAAATTGCCGCTCATGCAAGTCAGACTCGTCCTTTCCGAGACTCTCCCGCCATGCCCTGCTGGTTGCCCTGGAGTGATCTTCTGGGCAAGTTTCGTTTTGTCCGCTTTTAGCTGTCTCAGCGCTGTCGTTGTTATTTTTTAATTATTGCTGGGATTTTGTTGTTGCTGTTGTTGTCGTCGTTGTTGGTGAGTCCCCCCTCAGGGGGATACAGCTATTGTATCTATGGGAATTAGCGCTCCCAGGGGGACAATGTGAGGGCCCGAGCTAATGGTTAAGTAGGCTTTCCTTTTGTTAAAATAACATAGGTTTTTGTTTTGTTACGGACCAACTTTTTTTCGGTTCACTGCTGTCCTGTTTTTTCAACACCTACTACTTTCTCCTTCAACTTTGATCTTGTTTCATGAACTTCTTTCTCATCTTTCTGTTTCTATGCCCTTTCTGCATGGATTCCACGTTCCCTTAACTCCATACTAAATGGTGCCTTCTTCCTTCCTCTCTTGGGATCTCATTTGTTGAGGATGGGGAGGCTTAAACTAACTAATAATCAAATAATCTGTTGGTGAGTCCTATTTCAAGTCATTTTTGAGTTCTTCCAGAGCATTTGATTTCATTTGCTTGTGTTTTTCTGGGGAAATAAAGGAGAATGTTTTTCGTCAGTCTCGAAAAGCATGAGTTCACCTTAAAAATCGCTATAAAATGTGATATACTTAAGGAATTTTACGCATGAAATGAAGCTAATTTGTTTGTCGTTCGTACATTGAAGCTACGATGCCGCTGTTGGTCTTTGGCTCCCTATTGTTTATATCATTGAATGAACGTCGAGAAATTTTAACAAGTGTAGTGGTCATGTTAGGAAGAATTTACGTAACTACTCATGCGGTGATAAATTATTTTGCCCAGTAACATTTTTCGCTTTATCTTTTCATAAAACCATTCTGCTGAGGTACACATATTTCTAAACGAAGTCAAGATGAAGATATCATTTCGTGTTCTCTTTCTCGTCAATTCGTTGTTTACTGTCGAGTTTTTCAAGTTTGTGTGCTATGATACACGATCGGTGTGAACACCAGCTCCAGCAACCTGTGATCTTAAATATCCATCATTCGTGTTAACTGATAAGCACCAGCAATTTCGTCTTGTATTCATTTGTCAAAACTCTTAACATTCCAGGATCAGATCCACACTGTTTCCTCGCCGACCAGACCTGTCTTCAATTCCTTTTTCGCTCGCACTTTTCGTTCCTGATCGGTGAGGCGGGCTTTAATTTCTGTCTTGTCAGTCCATAAACGATTATTCCAAAAACTCGAGTGACTTATGGATGCACCTTTTTTGGCGAAGGTAAGCCCCGCCTGTCTGTTGCCTGCACTGATGACGGGTCTGCACTTTGCTCTCGATCTTTTGTTCTTTATTCTGCTCAGATCACACCTCTTTCTCTGAATATTTCTAGTGGGGACCCAAGTTCTTGCTGAATGTGACCTATGGTTCTGTGCATGGGTGGTAGCATTGTTCGTCTAATTGTGCTGTCGCGTATTTATTGAAACCCACAACGATGATGTTTTATGGGTTAGTTTTTTTTATCTATGTTCATGCTATGTTTTCTGGAAATGTATCATGATCCTAATGGTTTTTGCTCATTTATTTCACCCAAGCTCATTCAATCTTAACGACGTAATGCATAACTTTCTTTTTTTTACCTACAGGAGGCCAGAACTTGACAGGAGCTCAATCAAAAATTTACTCATGATAATTTCATCAAAGGTGTTAAAAATTCTAGGAAGTTTTTGAAAGGCCAAAGTTTCCCTATAATAACGGTAAGTTGAGTCTTCATAATGAGGCCTTAAGCTAATTAATAATATGCAATAACGCACGCGAGGAAAGCGCCGTTTAATTGAGGCAACTTTTAAACAAAAACCTTCATTCAGAAAGTCTTGTAACGATTCCGTTACTTTATGTATAGATTATTTTGTTGTCCTTGTAAAAGATTGTAGATCCATGCAAGTTGACTACAAGTGCACGGAAGTCCACTTATCCCTCGTTCAAGACTTGGAACACTATCTACGAGTTGCAAACGATGCCTAACGTTATGCTTGGCCATGTTTACACATGAGTACTACCATCAAACTCACACAAGATCGAGCATTGGGATCCTACACACCGCATTTATTATAATTTCCTACACACGCAATTCTGAGTAGCTTTTTTAACGACGACGGTCGGCTGTGTTTAGATTGTAAATACAAGCACAGACTTATATGCATGCTGGAATGCTAATTTCTACTAGAAGCGTAGTTTGAGCGACGGTATAGTGACTGCGCAATGTGTGAAGCTGGACGGTTTATGTCATGTCTCAGCGAAATTGTTTTTTGTAAAGGCTATGTTTACTGTAATATTTGCTGAATCATTTTGCATTAAGAGGCGAGCGTTTCTCTCTTTTGTTCGTTTATGTGTCTTAATTTCTATGGCGTCCGGATTTTAAGGTGTGTTGCAGTGGATGTTAATGCAAACAAAACTTTTCGTTTGTAAAATGATTAACTTTATAAAAGACAAGTTTCAAAATATTCCTAAAATAGCTATTTATACTTTCAGCTTGATGTAGTAAATTTTCGGGCTGGGAACAATAAGCACTGAAATTTATTGTAATCACTGCTCATTTCAAGTCAACTTTGAAAACTGACAAAAGCTCCATTACTTTTTGTGGTGTATGATGCTTCAGGGTGCAAATTTCGCTGCTGTGAAAGCTTAAAACTCGTGTCCTGTGTGTTGGGGGCGTGAAGTCATTCCGAGAGTGACTACCTTGCTTTGATAATACTGTTTCGTATCACTTCTGCCCCTCCTAACTTGTCAGTTGTTTCGCATTGCTTCAATATTCTTTTTTTTCTTTGATTCTCAGGTTTCAATGACTCCTAAATCGCTGTGGACTCGGAGTATACTTGCTTTTCTGTTTAATTTTTCAAACTTGTTTCTTCTTCATTTCCTGTTGCTCGTCCGTACGCCTTACTCTTCTGTTGTTGCTGTGTGCTCCGTTTCGTCTTTTGTGTCTCTAATGCTTCGCTCGTAAGGTTTCTCTTTTTTCCCCATAGCGTTTCTTTACTGGCAGTGTTCGTCTGCTGTTACTCTTTTTCGATTTTTACTCTTCCTCTACTGTAACTCTTACTCTATTAATGTTCCTTTAGTGCCAATCTTCCTCTAATGGTACTTTTCCTCTAGTAGTGCTCTTCCCCTTGTGAAACTGTTCCACTAGTGGTACTGTTCCCCAAGTGGCATTCTTCCTCTATAGTTGTTCCTTTAGTCAATCTAGTGGTACTGTTCCTCTATGGTTGTTTGTCTGGTGGTACTGATCTCCAACTGATCTTCCTGTAGTTTTACCATTCGTTCACCAGCATTGTTCCTTCACCAATATCGTTCTTCCATTAACGCAGTTAACACCGCTGATGTTCTGCGCTGCTGTTGCATGATAGCAACCGCTGCTCAGCGCGGTTTGCACCGTTTGCTTCAACGAGCGTCAAAATGATGAGTTTCGCGACTGTCGCCTCTGACCGGACGCCGACCCGCAGTTGCGCTAGAAATTACGGTTTGCGTGTCTGGAGCGGATCGCAGATTAACAGAGCGTCACGATGATGAATGTTGGAAAACGTTGAATAAGAATAACAACATACGTATTTCGTTCGGTTTCTCTTCATGTCCGTAATTGTGAGGTGTGCATAGCGTTGTAGAGGTGCTGGAGCTTCGTGTGACTGACCGCTGAGATCAACAAACGGAAGCGCGCCACTTGCGGTGCAGCCGAGTCATCTTTCAGTCACGAACGGCTCACGAGGGGCGGCAGCGAACACCGCTCTCTGAACACGCCTCGAGCCTTCTTTTGCTCGCTCCTGCGATGAAACTCCGCCGCGGCGCACACACGTTGTTCGTTGTGAGTTTCTAATGCATTGTACCTGTGATAGGCTGTATTTGAGTT
This sequence comes from Platorchestia sp. MABIK, assembly GCA_014220935.1. Classification (NCBI taxonomy): domain Eukaryota; kingdom Metazoa; phylum Arthropoda; class Malacostraca; order Amphipoda; family Talitridae; genus Platorchestia; species Platorchestia sp. MABIK. The sequence goes on along the minus strand of JACJUY010000175.1, from coordinate 162,749 downwards.
CCTAGTTATTTGGAAGAACGGCATATTATTTTTTATTTCGGAATAAAAACCTGGATACCGAATTAGCGCTCCCGTGGGGAACATGTGAGGTATCGAGCTAGGAGTTAGGTAGGCTTTCTTTTCATTGAAATAAAATGTTTTCGTTATGTTATGGACCACCTTTTTTTTCGGTTCACAGCTCTCCTGTTTTTCAGCACCCAAACTTTCTTCGTCAACTTTTATCTTGTTTCATAAACTTCTTTCTTAAACTTACTGTTTCTATGCACCTTATGCGTAGATTCCGCATTTCCTTGACTCCATATGTAATGGTGCCTTCTTCCTTTCTCTCTGTGGAACCCCTTTATTGCGGTTAGGGAGGCTTAAACTCACATTTAATGTAATCAGGATACAGAAACACTACAGATTGTTGTTCGGAGCGTAACGCCTTTCTACGTCTTGGAGTGTTGTTTGTGAAAGTTAAATGCTTATGCAGTGAAGAAAGTACTTCAAATAGATAATAATTCAGCCATAATTTCTTGTAAGATTTAATGTCTGTTGTTCAGAATAAGAAGAGTAGGAATGCAGGAAAATGTTCCATGAAACACTTAGTGCCATTTCGAATAAAAAGCGAAATATTGTCCGTGTTCAGCATTTTTTTCAAGTATCGATCTCTTAAAACTACGGAAAAGTAATTAATCTTCAATAATATTACGACCCATGTACGATCATTATTAAAAAGATCATTAGAAGTTTCACAAATCTCCTTTGTTCTCGCTTTGCCGAAGTTTTATACTTATGCAGGGAGCAAATTCGAGTCCCTAATTCGTTGTTCCTTCTCGTTTGTTTTCGCTTTGACTCGAAGTTTTGTTCCTGTGTAGAACGCAAATCCGTGTCCGTAATTCGCTGTTCCTTGTTCCTCGGTCGCTGCGGCATCACAATGGTGAGGCAAGCTTCATTCTTCCTTGCCGCTCGCCCGTCTCATTTCAGTCCATCATCAGTCCTGGGAATTTTGTGGCCGCTTCATATCCGCAAACGTGCCTGCCTGCGCCCCCCGCTGCACCGCCCTAATATTATTATCATACCTCCATATTGTGGCCAACCCGCACCGCTCCTCCATCACCAGCCGTCTTCCTCGCGTCTTGAAGGTCACACTCCTTTTGCATCACTCATGCCTCCGACTTTAGGGTTATAGTTTACAGGAATTATTCGGTTTGAAGTCTCTAAGTTGAAGAACTGTAGGTTCCTCAGGGGTCTTCCTCGATGCTTCATGTTCGTTTTCCTTTTGCATCGCTCATGCCTGTGAGTTTAGAGGTTGTATTTTACAGGAGTTATTGTAGAACTATAGGTTCATCAGGCGTCTTCCTCGCTGCGTGAAGTTCGTTTTCCTTTAGCATTTCTAATGCCCAGGAATGTGGTGCAAGTTAAGGATGTCTATTTTACAGGATTTACTGTTGAGAAGCTTAAGGTATAAAACAAGTTAGGCTTGTGAAAACTTTTAACTCCTTTCCTCAAGCTGAATTTTTTGAGCTTGTTCGGAAGGGATGGTGTATATCATGTCCGCCGGAGAAGTATTAACAATTTTGTGTAAAATGGAATGTGCTCCAGCACAAACCTGTTCAAACCAGGGTTAATGAATTATAATTTAGAAGATAAATCTTATTCTTTTCATCCGAATAATGAATAGTAATTAGTATGATGGATGTATTATCTGCAACTTTCATTGTACTTATATTAGTAATCGTCGTTTTTTTTCCTTTTGTGGTTGTTCGTTGAATTCATAAAATTTTTTCTTATCTCGTAAATCCATTTACTTCTTCCTTATCGTGTACGTTTAAGTTTTACAGCGGGCTTACGTGTAAGTTTGTTATATAACAGAATTGAAACTCACTAATGGCGTATTGTATTTCAAATCTTTGAGTGAAAAAAGAGAATGATACCATAACAGATACGGTATGCCATCGTTGTAACCCGACTGTCAGAATTGAAATTACATTCAGTCTGCTTTCCAACTGTCGGTAGAACTTGGCTTGCGACAGCGACAGGATAATTTTTCCCCATACAAAGGATCACAAAAAAGAGGAAGAGCACGGATTGCAGCTAAGGCAGGTAGTGGCTATAGCCTGAGCGGAAGGTGATGCCGCACATCTCTTGTTGCTTTTCTAACCTGATCTTTCGGCTTGAGTTGCCTGAGGGCGAAAGAGGATCTGACGGCGTCCGCACCTGTTGCCGGCTAGAATTACAATCCTGCTGCCTGACAGCATCTGCTTCTTCCTTGCAGGGAACTCAACACTCAGTCCCTCTCTTTTCCTGGAAAAGCGACTCGTCTTTTTGCCTGTGAAAATTTTTGTTGCAAATCCTTCCTTTCTCTGCGAATCTATTCCTTGATTTCATTTACTTGTTGCTTATGGAGTAAGTACGATCTAATTGAAATTGAAATCAATATTAGTTTCTGTGGAATGATATTTGTTCTTATGATCAATTTTTCATTGGAACCATACTCCGCGTTCTAAGGTGCGCCAACGTGAGTTGTGAGCTTACGAAAAACTTCACCGAGGCATTTCTTAGCCTTAGCTAGTTATTACATTTTCGAACGAGAAGGAGTTTCAGCAAGTTTAGCAATGCCTCAAGAGAACTGAAAAAATAATCGTTTACATGTAAAAAAAAAACAGGCACCCCATTCTCTGAAAGAAATTCCGAAACACACAACACATGCATTGCCCACATTAGTCCAGTACTCACGAACAGCATTTCCATTTAATCTCCTTCCTTACCCTTCACTGTAGTTGCAGGGACGTACGAAGTACAGTGGCTAGGTTCCTATAATAAGTTGTTGATTGCCGGTACCCAGAAGCTGAGGCTAACAAGTTTAATAGCGGCGGAGAATGTTGGGAGATCAGCGCGCGTGACCAGTTCGACAGGAAATGGTTGCTCTTCGGCGGTTGATGAGACCAGCCTTCCTTTAATGATAGCTTCCCTCGCGTGTGGTTGCTAATTTCTTTTATTTTTGAGGAGGCAACGGAGGTTGCAACTGCCTACTTTTACACAAAGCTGACGTGCGTGGTATAGCTGTTGCAGTATATGTTGTCACGAATAAATGCGTCATATACTGCAGCGACTTGAATTTCCTGTTATAGCCTTCCACAAAAATGGGTTTGGATTGTGTTTTTTGGTAATTAGCCCTGTCTTTCGTAGATATTTCGTATACAAATGAGTTTTAGGTTAGATTTTTATTGATGATGTTATTTACTTACGATGTTCATGAAATATTATTTTTCGTGTGTTGTTCCGACAAGAAAGTCTCTATGTTACAGAAACGAAAATTAGGTTTGTCGTAAAAATAAATTATCCTAAAGGTAATGTTCCAGATGCTGAATTCAGAACTCAATAGTAAACAAAAATTAATTTTCACAAGCTTACCAAGAATTGTACATACGCATGGAACATGTCACTTGTTTAATAGTGCAAGGGCCGATGTTCATGTCATGGGTAACAATGAAGTTTTTCTCGAGACACATGAGGAATAAGATATTTATACGCAAAAATATAGGTCTCAAAGTTCCATTTCAGAACAAAAATTCATTTGTATTGCTTTGCTTCAGTACAATTGCAAACGTCACAATTTATTGCCACATTTTTTATGCAATAAAGCTATTTTCTTTGTAGATGATGCCCTTGTTTTATTTTTGTTCAATGGTCTGATTTTCAATAACAAGTCTATGGGAAACGAATTTTCTTCATCTCGCTTTCAGTTATTGTATGCAGTTACGACAAATTTTAATTTCAAACCAATTTCCGAAACATTTATTTTAGAAAAGCCAATTCATGCCTTAGATAGGCGACGTTTTTTCATACTGTGATAGATTGAAGTCAGACGCTTAATCAGTGAAATAATTTTGTTCTAATACCTTTGATCGTGAGCGTGTAGAATGTGTATTTTACCATCGAATTTTCAGTAAAATATTACGTCGTTATAGAGCCCTACATCACGTGTACAAATTCTTTCAAATGAAGGTATTTCCTTCGTGGGTCTTGGCAAAGTGAGCGATGACAGTCATTTCATCAAAATTATCCTTATTTTTGAATGTCATTCTCTAGTCGTTAGCCTCAGTGAATTGCTCCAATAGTCTTTTTTTTACTAGTTCAGAAAAAGCTCTGTTTCTTCCTATGTTTTTACGAAAGTAAAATTCGAAAGTAATTTTTCAAACATCTTTAATTGTGGTAGTTAGAGCGGTTACGAAATAATTCATTACCTTGAGTAATTGAACAAGTGCCAACGCTCATGATCTCTTCAGGGCTGATATTTTCAATGTGTCGTTGCCCTATCATTTCAGAAAATGTCGCCGTCTAGTCTGGCCTTGTTCTAATTCATCTGCGAGCTCTCCTTGTAGCTTCTGACCACCCAGGTGCAACATTCTTGGCCCCAACTAACTTGTCTTATGAGTGAACTTCACTCTCAAAGACAATGATCAATTTTCAGATCTGAGTCGCAACTGTTCTTCAACGAACAACACACACCCATGCAACGTAAACCTGATACTTTACACCTAAAATACCATCTACGTTGGAAGCTTCCTGAAAAGATAGGATTCCACCCACCTATTAACAATCCATTATATCAAGTGGTGTTCTCAGCCAGGTTGCAGCGAAAACAAATTGCTCTTGCGACAGAACTGCATTCTGTTTTTAGAGAGCTGCAAGTTTGGCGGCAATGAGAAGACTTTTGAATTTCAAGCCCTGATCAACAATCCGTTATATCTAGTGGTGATTTTGGCCAACTAGCAGCGATAAAATTGCTCGTGCGACAGAATTGCATCGGTTTTTTAGAGTGCTTCAAGTTTGGTGGCAATCAGAATACTTTAGGATTTCAAATACCTATTTACAATCTGTTTTATTAAGTGGTGTTCTTGGCCAACTTGCTGCGACAAAATTGCTCCTGCGACAGAACTGCATTCGTTTTTTAGAGTGCTGCAAGTTTGGTGGCAGTCAAAATACTTTAGGATTTCAAATACCTATTTACAATCTGTTTTATTAAGTGGTGTTCTTGGCCAACTTGCTGCGACAAAATTGCTCCTGCGACAGAACTGCATTCGTTTTTTAGTGTTGCAAGTTTGGTGGCAGGCAAGGGAAGAGACCCAGAGCTGGGAGGTGCGGAATGGAATATGGCAGGTGTTGCGAGCCGCTGCACAGGAAGACGAATAGCCTGGAGCCAACCGACCTCCGAACAGCGATAGGACCAATTAATGCCTTATAAAGGAGCGCTCCCGTGTTGCTGCTGATGGACGGTCCTGCCTGTGTCTCCCTCCTTCCTTCGCTGGCCGAGCCGCGGCAATTTAAACGCTCTGTTCAATTTGTGATACAATTTGCAGGGGGAGAGCGATGAGTGGATGCGAGTTATGCAACGTAATTTCAAGTTCTAATGATTTTGAATGGATAGCTAATTGTTGAAGTAACCATCTATGTTACCCTTAAAATTAAATGCGTCTGATTTTCTGCGGATCTTGCTTTAGACTTAGTATCCAAATCCAATTAGCTTTGGTGCTATGGACATGCTGTATAGCATTAGCTTTAACTGGGTGGAAATTACCCAAGCTTGTGTTCTTGTGATAAGGTTAAATTTGAGACTCCGCTCGCTAAAAGAAGACGAAATAACAGGAATGCCTGCCGATACCTTGATTTCTGATGTAAATTTGAAACAGGCTTATTCAGCAGCTGTTTAGCACACAGTGCTAACAGTATAACGTGCCAGTAGTTTTTTTGAACTTGTGAGTTTTCCCACTAAGACCCTTTATGTAACCACACGTCCCCCACTCCTCTCTGGAACCATACATACCTTGCTCCTCTCTCGAATCATACATACTTGGCAGAACGTCTGCCTTGGTTGAGCCATGCTCGGAAACCGATTATTTGGGTCAAAGCAGTAGCTCGATATTTGCATATAAAAACCTACAAATTGAGCCCGAGTTTATTGCTCGCCAGAGAAAGACAATTTCCTATTTCGAATTGGCATTTCTTAACTCGAGGACTGTGTAGTGCTTCTTGGGCGTGCTGCGGTTCACGTACCAGAAAGTGCGGACGGTATTTGCCAGTCACTCGAGCTGGGCGTCTGTGGAGACCACCTCTTTCAAGGGCTACTTCTGCCCACCGGTTCCACTCGTGGACTGAAGCAGACAGATACTTCTGTCCACAATTCGTTTGTCCATTTCAGGATAGAAGTAGAAATTTACTTCTTCCCACCGTTCCCACTTCTGGACTGAAGTAGACAGATACTCCTGGCCACCATGAGTTTGCCTACATCTGGACTGAAATATACAGATCCTTGTCCACAATACGTTTGTCCACTTCTGGACATAAGTAGCTGGATACTTCTGCCCGCCGTGGGTTTGTCCACTTCTGGACAGAAGTATATAGATATTTCTGTCCACAATGCATATATCCACTTTTAGACAGAAGTAGCTAGATGCTTCTATTCAGCATAAGTTCCTCCACTTCTGGAGAATAGACATATACATCTACCCACTGTTGTTCATTTGTTTACTTCAGTACCAAAGTAAACTTTTACTTCTGCCCATCGCAGCCGTGCGTCTCCAGCAGCGTTTGCTGTGCCAGTGTTAATGAACCTACAACAGGCTCTCCCTTAAATAAATTTTACTTTAGTTTTACCACACTGCTTCTGTCAACACGAGCGGGTTTCTCAAGTTTTTGCTGTTGTTGATGTTATTCGTTCACCTGATGAATTGAGCAATCGAGATTAGTGCACCAATCAGATGGAATAAATTTTCATCAATATTGTAGGCACTCTAAAATTTCCATTCAAGGCTTCAGTTGCCTATCTTTAACTGGGATTTAAGACAAATAATCCACCTTAAACATGGTTTTTGTTCTGCATTCACCGCGGAAGCATTCGCCTTACTTTGCACACGTTGCTAATGTCATTGACGTTATTTCAGCTCACTGCTGTCCTATTTTTCAGCTCATCTAGTTTTCTGCGTCTGCTTTCATCTTGTTTCATGGCCTTCCTTCGTAGCTTACTGTTTCTATGCGCAGGGGATCGTGTGAGGGAACACACCTTGTGCATGGTTTCCGTGTTCCCTTTACTAATTCTCTGCTAAATGGTGCCTTCACCCTTCCTCTCTTTAGAATGCCTTCGTTGCGGTTAGGGAGGCTCAAACTAACTTGTCTAATCTGTGCACCGGAGAGAAATTAGGTTGTCTACAGTATTCTTGGGTTTAGCTGAATCCTCGTATTTTTTTTCTTTATCGTTGGTAGAGGCGCTGCCGCCTGAAGGTATCGTGTGACCCTGAGGCTGTTGGACAGATGTTTGGGCGTTTCGAAGGCTTCACTCCCAGCACGACACCGCGTGAGTCGTTGCTTCGATCATGTGCATTCCGAGCTTTCATTAGAGTTCATTGTGTTCTAGTGCTCTTGGTGACGGATACTGTCTGTAGGAACACAGTGTGGGTATCATATACTGAAGATAGGAGCAAGGTTTACTGGCGCATTGCTGACTTGCATGAATGCTAAATTGGTTTTCTAGTGTTCGGTGTAAGATTTATTAGTGAGACAGGCGGTGCGCCAAGAACGATTGGGTCTTGTGCTTCTAAATGTAATTAGTACATGTCATCTGAAGCGCAACAGCTGCGCGGTGTCGATTTACGTGAGTGATTTTTTTCAAACTGCCTTCTGGTAGCTGTTGTGAAAAAATGTCACAGTAAATTTTCAACAGATTTTTTGTAGTTGTCGGTGAAGTGCTATTTATCGTCAGTGTAGTTAGATGCGTGGTTTTTGATTAGATTAGAATAATAACAAAATGTATTATTCAGAGTACCGTGATTGAAAATCATATCAAATCAAGAGTGAAATGCGGCTCCATCTCTGGAAATAGTTGTCAAAATTGTTAAAGTAATGCCCTGTCTTCTGTAGACCGTATGTGCCTGTTCTTCAGCACACCTATTACTCTTGTCTTCAACTTTTGTCGTGTTTCGTAAACTTCCTAACTTGCTTTTATGCCCAAGGGATATTGTGAGGGAACGCACCTTGTGCGTACTCGGTACTCTTTATTTCACACTGCATGGTACCTTCCTCCTTAATTCCTCTGTTTGGAAATCTTTCATGTGGTTGGGGTGAGGCTTAAAGTAATCTAATTTTTCCCCACGCCAAAGCGCTTGCGAACCTAAAAATGCTTTAGACAGCTATTTCACGTGTATGACTTGTCACGCAACTTATTCTAATTGAGTTTAGGTGCTGGTGTGCTTCTTTTAAGATTGTCATGGTCTTAACCCTAGAATGGTAGCCCTCGTGGGTGAATTGCATCATCCCTAAATCCACTTGGGAGAACATCACCCCAGGTTAACGTTCTAGGGTTAAATAGGATTTTATACATCATAAACTAAAAAATCTTTCATTTATGATAACAAAGCGCATCGTTGGAAATTGTAGAAACGGTTTCTTTTTCCTCGTGATGTATGAAAATGTACCGCAACCAAAACTTCAATCAAAAGTTACTTCGCCCTCAGTTCTTGAAAGCTTCTGCAACGATAATTCCAATTCCTGGAATCGGGAAAGATCGTACTAGGCGTCACGATACTGAGCGAATCGTGATCCATTTTGGGCGTGTCGTGGGTACTTTGTGCATTGTGGTGCGGTCATTTTTTACGTATACTGACCGTAAAACATTGTAGCATTGTTGTGAAAACCTGTTCGCAGTTCAATGCTAAGCGCACATTTTTGTGAGAAAGCACCTTGAAACCAGCAATTCGCCACTGCAATAGAAACCTTTTTACGCACTCCTGACGATGTGCTCTCTTTAGGATGCCGAGGTATGCCAGCATGGGATGGCTGCGCTGCATAGGGTGACTTGAAGCCTTCGCAGTGACGAAGGCGCAGGCGGCAACCCGCACGGTCTTATGGACTCCGCCCATCCCACGCACGACGCTCGCTCTGCTACTTTTAATGAGCGTTCCAGTCCCGCGCAGAGCATGTGGATTGGGAGGAGCGAAAATGTCTTTCTCTGGTTAAATTAAAGGTTCTTTTTATGGTTGAAGATGCAACTTCTGAACTGCGAAAGGAATAAATGATAGAGAATGGTTAAAATTGGTAAACAGTTTCGCGACTTGTGCAATTGGTCTCACAATCAGTTTATGCAGTAGATGCCAAGTTTATCATGCGGGCTTAATTTTGAGCATGTAATATGAATATGTGATTGATGCATGATCCGATATAGGTAAAAGCATGAAAGAGTACAAACACATTGTGTCAATAGTTCATTTTTTACAAAACCGTAGGAATTTCTTTCAAATTTTTTTTACAACAACAACTGCTGCTAAATAAGCATGGCACTCGATCATTAAGACCGAACAATGATGCTGTGGGACCTAATTCACAGCAAATAAAATTTAAGTATTGCTAGAGACGGGTAGCTGAAACTTTTATTTGTCGCGCCTTGATTATTTCGCGTAAGTGTTCTTTTCTTCTAGAAATGCTCTGAAACTGCTGGCAAGAGCTAAAAACTCGGAGGCTTTTTTTAGAGTAACGGAGAATGGGCGCCATATTGCGACTATGAGGTTTCGAATGAGACTCCGAAGCAATGAATTTCATAAAACAACTTCATCAACTCGTACAACTGGCATTAGGATGCTCCACAAAGACGGATTGATCGCGATGGAATTAAAAGTTTACAGCTACGAAGCATAAAAAATAAATTTATGTATTCAGGCTGCAGTTAAGCTATTGTTGCTTCGTTCTGCCTGATCATAGCTTGTGATGCTAGCACTTTCGACGGGCGTTCACTAAAGTGATAGCCTCAGATTCTGCGCTATATTCTGTAATCACTTTCCTGGCTCGCTCGTCCGTTAAGTTTCTGACAGCGAAATCACTTTCTCATTAAGTTTTACGCGTCGTTATGTTCCCCTCCCTTTGGGGCCTTCACACAAGGGTCTTTCCTTGGAGCCTTCATGCCGACTTGAAGCTTCTTATCGTTCTTTGCACCAACTTGCATACTCTGAACTCTCATCTTGAGTATTTCAAAAGGAAATGTTAATAGTATCTGCCTTCTTGATATTTTAGTTCATCAGTGGTGGTATTGGTTTCAGAGCACTCTGGCTGTACCCATATTTGTGCAGGGCAAGCTTGTGATTCGGAATATCGTTCACTGCATCGACGTCTGCACAAAGCGATAGTAGTCTCCTCCACTTCCTTGTTACGCATCGGTGGCCAACCTCAGTTGTTTCTGTTCACACGGGTGTGACCCTGGCTGTGAAACAGAAATGTACGTGTGGGTGTGCACTGCAAGAGTCTCATTTTATTACATTGGGGATTAGAATGACCTTTACTTCATTATTCTTTTCTATGGGTATCTTTTGTATCTGTCAAATGTAGTTAGCCGTACTCTGCCTGTATTTTCTTTTTGTTTTACTACTGTTGCGTCATGGCTCTTAACGACTGATGTGCAGCGGAAATTGTTTCATAACAAAATATGGTTTTATTGCAATGGAGAACTCAATTACTCTGAAGGCTCTCGCGTATTGGGAGAACAGGTGTAGTTTAAGTGCGTGTCTCCCTCAGGAGGCCTAGTAGGACAACTGGTTTAGGTTACTTAGGCTTGTCTGTCATACGCTAGATGCTGTTAGGTTACCTCAGTTACAGACAGACCTACTGGACTTCTGTCTTTCGTGCCCACTTCACTTCTTTCAGGGCTCATATCTTTTTCACTGTGCCTTCTTCGTGTTTGCTTCCTTTTCATTCCCAATGCATTTGTTATACAGTATTTCATTTGTTATACAAGAAACGTGCCCGCTTTATTTTGGGACTTTTAGTTGATAAATTTTCTGCATATTCAATGAGATCGGTGAATTCACTGTACTCTTGCATTAATGCAGAGTTTTATCAGAGCCTGAAGCTGAGAGAAATTTCAGTGTTTTCAGTTTTAATGCTACGTACTGATTCTGATTTACTGATTTAACCAACAGTAAGTTGGACTAAACACTCGAATTTAAAACCAACTAATTGAATTAGGTAACCAAGCCCAAAGATAATACCTCAAATTTAACTCTCGAAATTGTTTTATGGCAATTGTGAATTTTTAGCTCGTAAAATAGTCAAGAAATTGGATTCCCGCAATGGTTCTTCTATTAATTACGATAATTGAAGTTGTCTTGTAGAATCTATTTTGTTGTCGAAAGAAAAATCCTCAATTGAGAAATTGAATTCCTTGGGAAAATAAAATCAAAAGGATTCTAGTACTTGACATTCACTGACACAATCTCACTACTCATGCCCACTGCGTCTGTTGTCTGCTTTCATAGTGCACGTCCAGCTCGTGATCTGATTGGTCCAATCGTATCGCATGACCGCGTCTCGTTCTTTTTCTGCTGGTATCCTGGCTACTCATTTTCATTAATTTGATATCCAAAGGTCATGAGGCAGAAACGCAAAATATTATTCAGCCCTGCAAAGGTCATGCCAATCATTCCGCACCATTTGACCAAATCATAGAGCGTCTCTGCCAAATGACTTTTTTCCTTTGGTGCGTTTTGTTACTGTATCGGTCAAGTCTCGGTCCCTGTAATTGTTTCTCTTCACTAACTCGTCTACTTAATGGTACACTGATTTCGTGTAATGCTGGGCCGAAAGTAAGCCATTATGAAGGAAGAGATCGTGTGTCAGTGGCGTATATCTTCGAGTTCAGTTTTTATGCGAGACAGAGATTCTTGTGCTGTAAATTGCGCGTAGAGCTGCCGCAGGGGAAGAAGGTCAGGAACCCTGTTTTTACCTCGTAATCCTTTTTTGTGTGTCATATCATCCATGGTCTTCGTAGTTCGTAAAAAGTATTTTTCTTTCCAGGTGGAGAGAAATTTGGAGTTTGTTGGAGAGAAATTTGAAGCATTTACACTTCGTGTTGTGTTTTAAATTCTGGCGTTACAATCAAGTCTCATTTTGTTCCGTTTCTGTCAAATTGTTCGCTCTCCCTGACTTTCGTTTGTAGTCGTTGTGACATCGTTTTGCTGGTGAAACTGCTTTCTCTTTGATTATTTTTTCCTTGGCACTGCATAATCAAGATTCTTGTCATTTGTGAGGAGTGACGAATGATGGTCGAAAGTAAGAGCTTAACTTAAATACTCACAGATCTCAATTACTTTGTAACATAGATAACGTAGCATGAAGATCATTTGTTGTGTGTGATATTTACCCTATGAGGTACACCGAAGATAATGTCCGGCGAAGTATGAGTGTGTTGTTGTAACTGGCCAATCCGATTTTATTTAGAGCCTGACGTACACCTTTGAGAGTCAGCTAAAACTAGCCAGAACAGTGAAAGAGGTACAAATCCTTAGCTTTTCAATTGCTATGGAGCTCGGTATTAGCGTGATGCAAACAAACCTTTACTCACTCGAGGCTTCTGTTCATCTACTATATTGGGACCGAGAAACAATGTGGTTTCTTTCTGTTTTCTGTGTAGTTATGCTTAATTTTAACTACAACAACTTGTATTAAACCCATCCGTGTTGACCACCGGGTGAGGGGAAGATCAACTATGAATATTTATTTATCTTGCGCTGGGTCTTCCATTCGACAGTCGCATCTACCATTATGTAATTACACGATCCTTCATGAATAATCAACAAGATCCTGGCCTGGGAAAGCACCACCGTGCATAAGAAACGTTCTCGCACCCCAGACACGTTTTTCTGGCCAGTGAAATGCACGGTTAAAATTATTCCACCAGCTCTTCATTAAATAAGGGGCCATTAAGCGTGTTTTATGGGCAAAAAGGGTGGAAATTAATGCTTGAGATATGTAAAAAATTCCTTCAATTTAACGTCTTGGTACTTTTGGTCTCAAAGAGGGCGGCTATTGTTAACCATAGGCGGCCTTTTTTGTGTAAAATTTTTATAACTCAAAAGAATGGGTTTGGACTTTCAATTGTAGGGTGAGGAATTTTAAGCTTCTCTCTGCTCGGACAGAGGTCAAAGACTCCAATGTTGGAAGGTTCGAAAAGCTGTGGCACGCGCAATTATTTGACTTCTTATTCACTTGATGCGTTCTGCAACCTCTACTGCTGAACTTGGTAAATTTCCTCATTTTTGTTCATTTTTGATCTTGCAGTTTCAATCCTGCATTTCTCTGGACTTTTTTCTCAATTATTCATTTAATAGAACAGGGAATAGCGATGTAATGTTGAGAATGTAACCCGAGGTCTTAACGTATGAACCCCCTCAGGGGACACTACTATTGTGTCAGAGAGGCTTAGCACTACCAAGGGAAAGATGTGAGGTCCTGAGCTGAAGGTTAGGGGGTCTTCTTTATGTCAAAATAGAGTAGGCTTATGTTTTGTTGTGGACCATCTTTTTACGCCTCTCTACTTGCCTATTTTTAAAATTAATTACTTTCTACTTTAATTTTTGTCTCGTGTCATAAACCTTTTTCTCGTGTCATAAACTTTTTTCAACCGTACTGTTTCTATGCGCAGCTTGTAGGAACAGACTTATGCATGGATTCCTTGTTCCCTTAATTCCATGCTAAATAGTGGCTTCCTTCTTTCTCTTTTGGGAACGCCATTTTGTGGTTCGAGAGGCTATAATCTAAACAAGAGTTAGCGAGCTGAGCAGGATGTCAATGGCAACTGATTCTCGGGGCTAATCTGTCAGTACAGCCGTTATTGGCAGCTGATTCTCCTGGCTAATGTGTCAGTACAGTCGTTATTGGCAGCTGATTCTCGGTGCTAATCTGTCAGTACAGCCGTTATTGGCAACCTATTCTCGGGGCTAATGTGTCAGGACAGTCGTTATTGGCAGCTGATTCTCGGGGCTAATCTGTCAGTACAGCCGTTATTGGTAGCCGATTTTTCTGGCTAATCTTCCAGAACAGTCGTTATTGGCAGCTGATTCTTCGGGCTAATGTGTCAGTGCAGTCTTTAGCTTTGTGCGCGGTGCTCTGTGTCTGTTTCATGGGGCGGGCTTCATATTAGCTCATTAGAATTAGCGCGCTACTCCTTTTCAACTGGGAGATTTTCTTCGCTAAGCTAAGTACCCTATCTTAGTGGCTCACTTCTTGCTCCTGGACGATTGATCGCTTCCAGCCAGCGGAGTTGTGCTCATTTGCGGTGTCCTGGACCTTATTACCTGAGTGATTAGTTTGTCAACGATGTTACGAGTTGCGGTCCTGAGATTCATTTGGAATATTGATGGATATGATATCGTTGTGCTATGAGAGATTTCAATATGGGTGCAATAACGAAGCTGTTGATGTTCAAAAGTCCGAATTAGATGAAAAAAATATGTAGGCATTGATCATGTACATCACTTATGAAGTTCATGGTTTTATCATATTCCATTAGAATGTGCTCTTCAAGTATCGCATTTACGATTTACGTGGTAGAATAATACTTCTCAGAAATATTTCCAATTTTAAACAAACATTTTTTTCAGGCTGGAAATCTGATTATGTGTTTTCTATATTCAATGAAATGTAACAAAATTCTTCTTAATATTAAAGTTTTTGTTCTATCCTCGCTGATTCTTCAGTGTTCCGTAAAAATTCTACATGAGCTCCTAGTTTGTCTGGGTTTTGATTAAATTTAATTTTACCCGCACTCTACATCTGGTGTGGAGAGCGAGGTGGCAAATCTCGTGTTTGCAACACGAGATTTGATCAAATTTCTGACACGTTTGCATTGGCTCTGTCCTCAGAAACGGCTCCATGCCCTGGTAACTTGTTTTCTACGGTAGCCTGAGGCACCTGACCGTCTTTTCATTGCAAATCAGGCTCTATAAAAAGGAAAGTAAAACATAGTTCTTGATTTAGAAGGAGATTATGTGTTCTTGTGTGGACGTACGGACGCGATGAGTTTTTTCTTTGCGTCCATGGCACCATTAAATACGCGCGCACTTTTTTGACCGAGACTTGAAACTCGTTTTTTCAATGCCTCGAGTGTTTTGCTTCGGTATTAATCACCTTTATTGAAGCTAAATGACGGAAAGACTCTATTCTTAAGTAAAAAGTTTTTTCCACAGATAAAACGCTTGGAATATCGTGCGGAAAGATATTTATACACTGGGATCAAGAGAGATATCTACCGAACCACAAGTTTTGCTGTGGCCTCTCACGTCGAGAATTTTTGGCGTCGTCTGATGGCAGCGCCTTGTCTTTCTTCTTTCCTTATCAAACGTTGGAAGTGTCTGCGGGCTTCCGCTGCCGTGTTCTTAGAGACACCGCATCCTTGTCTATATTTGCCTGCAGTAGACCCGGCCATTCTCTGTGGTCGGTCAGTTTGGACCTGCTATCCGGGAAGCTGTAACCTTCCGTCTGAGGACAACTCATCATCGGGACAGCCTGCAGTGTCCAGCTCTGCGGGAGCGCTCCTCCTTCTGCTGACTTGCGCAGCCTTGGTCTCGGCCTCGACTTCAGTATTTACAGCGGGTTCAGGATAATAAGGACGTCACTCATCTTTTTCAGGCTTAGCCACGTTTTCTGCTTTGTCTTGTTAGGAAAAATGAGGTTTTGGACTATATGCTCTAATAAATATTGATTTTGGTACAAATTATTTTGACTAGAGTTAGTTTTCTTGAAATCAAAGTGGTCAAGAAAAGCGAAACTTTCTGTATTATTAGTTCCCATGCCCTAATTTCAAATCTAAGTTTTTGATGATTTTTTAATATACCTAACACCTCTGATACCTTCAAAAATGTGGGAAAATAATTTTTCTGTTTATTTTTGCCTAATGAAGTTTTATCTTCTCAAAGAAATCCCTATGAGGGATACAACTATTGTATCTGTGGGAATTAGCGCTTCCAGGGAGAATGTGTGAAGACCCGAGGTAAATGTTAGTTGGGCTTTCCTTTTTTTGAAACAGAATACGTTTTTTGTTTTGTGACTAATCATCTCTTCCGGTTCATTGCTGTCCTGTTTTTTAGTACATACTACAATCTTCTTCAACTTTTATCTTGTTTCACAAACTTTCAACTTAATGTTTCTATCCATTGTGTGCATAGATTCGGGTTCCTCCTCTTTCCTCTGTTTGGAGCGCCTTTGTTACGGTTAGGGAAGCGTAAGCTAACATGTAACATAATTTAATCTTCTCGAAGTAAATATTTGATATGTTCCAGCAACTTGACGGTATTGTGCAAAGTTTAGTAATTGCTCCAACAAATTACTAGTTTTTCCGTTCGCTGACCACCATCTGTCAGTTGGTGTCTGGTTGCACCATATCCCTTTAATTCGAAATGAAAAACTCGACGTGTTTCCTTGTTCGTACATTAATCTCGTGTTGCGACACGTTAACAGATATCCTGAGTGACACCTAACGAACAATGTGTGCCGAGTATTTTTAGTAAGTAGAATACGTTCCTTGTTATACTACTTGACGCACAAAAAATGACTGAAGTTTGACGTTATAATTGGAAAACTGGCAGAAAATATTAATTTCGTATCATAGATATGTAGAGTGAAGGATAGATTTGGATTGTACTTGTAATTCTACAGTATTGTCTGCCATACTTGAGTTGATTCCTTCCGTTATGGATCGAAACTCGCTACACGTTTTTCAAAAAGAAGAAATTTGAAGATCTAATTTACACTAACATGAATGATTTTTACCCTTTTCGAAACTTAAACACTGCCGACAATTTGTCCTTAAATTTCTGTTGCTCGTGTCCCATCGTTGATACGACGCTTTTTTGAGAAAGCTCATCTGAGCTAGCGTTGCTTTTCGAGGTTATTTTCTTCTACTCAAAAATACGAGTAGTTCTTCAGTCAACTATCGTGTTTTTTCACTGCACTGCGGGAAGTTTTTTATATATTTTTTCATTTATTCTTCGTTGGACGTCAATCCTTGCTCGTCATCAGTAGCCGTCAAAGTTCACCGCCTCATCAGAGTCCACGTTCCACAACTGCTTCGACGTTTTTGATGGATAGAAGTCACTGACTTATCTCGCTCTACACTCAACACGCACTGACTCTCCGCTCGTCGATCAATGTTCCGGTTGCTGTGTTCCCTCGTCTCATTTCTAACTTCCGCGCTACGGGATTAAATATTTTTAGTCATCAATCAATGGGCACTTTTGCACCCTGACGGAGTGAAAAATCATTTTTTAACTCCTTGTCAAACTTCTCAAGTTTATCAGCCAGGATTTGCTGTACGTGAGACGGATAAATACTCGAATATTTCGTTTAGTGAGTATTGCTAGCACCTTTCAGACTATTTCACTGTTTCAGTGTATTCCATATATTCCTCAAATGAGTCATTTTGAGCATCGAACCAACAATTTCTACTTGAGGATTCATTACCTTCTTGAGCTTCTGTAGCTCTGTCGAAAAAAATACAACCAGGGTGCAATCAACCTGGGGCAACTGTCCGAGTTTACCTTAGTGCAATCAGTAATTCTTGTATTTTCGTGTTTTTGACCATGCCTTTCCCTCCACGTAGTTTTGCATGATGGTTCTTCAAAACAAACTTAAACAGATCTCGAAATGAGGTAACGTTTTCCTCTCTCGGAGCGCCTTTAACGTTTGTTTGCCCTCGATGATTCGATAATTGTAGGTTGAATTTGCATTTTCATTCCTTCTCTCCACAGATGAGAATGACGACTACCGTCATTAACGGAGGCCTACTGATGGAATTACAAGACCGTGACCACTCCTTGCGTAAACTCTGGGCTCGCTAACGAGCTTTCCGATGAAGAGGCATTTTCTTGCGATATCAGTGTGCCCTTCACTTTCACTTGATGTGTTCACGGCGAATTTTTATCACTTTACTCCGATGATTTGCTAATCTGAAAGATGGTAAACGTCATTAGTGTGTTGTCACAGGCACGACGTGGCTCTGCCTTCGCTCGATTTCAACGATGTCCATCCTTCTTGCCTTATGCCTCCGTTTGCACTGCAATTTTTTTGTTGTAATGTTGCGCCACGTGCATCAGCTGTCCATGTATGGATGATCCTTTTGCCAGGCGAGTCAGTAAATCCTCAGGGAAATTACGTTTGCAATTAACATGACGGATTTCTGTGCGGCAGTGACCGAGCAAGTCATTTATTCATGTTAATCTGCAAATAATGATTGTTCCCAAGCTATTCAAAGCTCGCTTCACGGTTATTAACATTCTGATGAAATCTTTTAATTTCCTGGCACATGATTGAGCACTCATCTAAATCCCTGTGAAAGTTTAGAAGAATCAAACCCAGTTAATTTTACTGCTCTTCTCGTTTTAGTTCCGGAATGTCTTTTTTGACTTGGTAAGCTGACATGGTTGTTGTAAGGCAGCTTAATAAAGCGAAGCGGTAGCTGAGGCATTCACTTTCACTGAGTCGGTATGCTGAGTTTCCTCATAACGTCTCTCATTGCGTTCATGCCTACATACCTGCCGCTGCTTGAATGCGTTCTGTGTCGCAAGGAGCTTGGTCAACACTCCGCGCCAAAGATAGAAATGAACTCGGGAAAGTTTCCGTTTGCAATTTTAAATCATGCTAACCCAAAAGCTTCATTCTAATCTAAAGGCATTTGTGGTATGGGAAGCTTCGTGCTTTACAAATTAAAGTTCTGTGATTTTATGACGGAAGAACATTCGAAGACTTCTTTGCCTACTTCATCTTCATTTCTGTGCAGTTGGTCTTGTAGATTGCGCCCAGATTTGAGCCCTGCAAAAATGTTGAGCTTATTTTTTGCGTTTCTGGTGGTGGCAACCGTTCACCAAAATTTCGTCTCCTGCTTCTCATAACTTTGTGGGTAGCCATTCTCTTTTTTTTACAATTATTTACAGGTTCGACCGACGGAATAATTTTACTCTGATACCGCTTGGGCTCAGTTGTTGAATTCAACGTAAAATTAGTCACATTTTCATGCGTATCTTACCGTCAACGCTACTGTTAATTTTTCTCGTTGGCCAAAAATGTTGTGAGTTGTACGTGTTTGTGATTCTCTGTGAGTGTGCATGCTCTTTTTGCTCCATTTCATGTAATTGGGACATGCAGTTACCATGGTACTTTATTAGAATTACATTCACGTTAACAGTATTTTTAAAATTGAAGAGAAGATTTTCTTTGTGAGTAACTTTATAGCACATTGATGATTACTAACAATTTACTTACGGTCTTCAAATATACTATACCAGATGCAACAGAACTTTTTCTTGCCAGTAAATCATTTTTCGAAATGTTTTACTTGTCACGACTCATTTCTGTGATGACTTCTCAGTTTAACTTTTTCGACAGAGCGTGTACAATTTTAGCCGTCCATGTAAGGCCTCTGCACTGGGCGGCCACAATCATTGGTGACCTGGAGAAGCGAAAAAAATTAGACTAGGTTAAAGGTTCGTACGAGCTCGAGTGGCCCGGCCGTGTGCGTGTATTGTGGTACATCCCATGCTAGTTTCTGACAGTCTTGAGATAATGGCTGCCGGATTTGGAGTGAAAAACCGCCAAAGTTCAATATTATGGCCAGTATATCCTTTTTCTTGATTATTCAATTTCACTTCTGACTGCTTGAGATCAGTTCAAACACTTATCCAGGACTGATGTCAGTTGAAAAACTGATTTCAAGATGTAACTTTCTGGAAAACTCACCTCAAGCTGAAATCGGTTCGAAAGCTGTCTTCACGCTAGAATTGGTCACGAAACCGATCGCACACTAAAATTACTTAAGATCGTGACAACAGTTTTTACTGTGATGCTGCCTAGCAGCTTGAAAATTATTTGAGATGGTGACAACAGTTTTTACTCTGAGATGCTGCCTAGCAGTTTGAAAACAATGTACCTGACAGCTTCAGATCAGTTAAGTTAGAAACAGAACAATAGCAATGCTTTGAATTACAGTAGCCATGCAATGTCTAATGTCTTTTTCGTGTTTTATAAATGAAATATTCCTTTCACTTGAAAAAGCATTAGAGGAAACGACAGCAACAGAAATTTCTATTAGCTGATGTAAATTATGTTAACTCGGTTCGGTTCACGACAAAAGCTGAAAGTTTGAAAATGAAGTTTGAAAATTTTGTGTGCTCTGAAAGTTCACGAACATTTAATGTGGGAATTAATCGATAAAAACATAGGCCATCTAACCTCTCCACATGGCTCTTGCCCATCTTGAATGTATAAATTAAGTAATAAAAACATTGACATTCTAACTACTCCGACCTGCACCTTCAATACACAAGTTAAGCAATAGGAATATAAGCCATCTAACTACTGTACGCGACCCTAGTATCCGTTGAATACGAAGTTAAGCAACAAAGGAATTGGTAATCCAACTACTGCACACTGCCCTAAAATCTCATGAATACTTAAATTTAGCAACAAAATTTTTGGTAATCTAACTATTGCACATGACCGTAGTATCCCTTGAATGCATAAATTGAGCCACAAAAGTATTGGTAATCTAACTACTCCATGCGGCCCTAGTATTCCTTGAATGCACAAATTAAGGCTCAAAAGCATTGGTTTCCTAACTACTGCACGCGGCCCTAGTATTCCTTGAATGCACAAATTAAGGCTCAAAGGCAATGGTAACCTAACTACCGCACGCGGCCCTAGTATTCCTTGAATGCACAAATTAAGGCTCAAAGGCATTGGTAACCTAACTACCGCACGCGGCCCCTGCATTGCAGTGACTCACACCCCAGCGGTGTGTGGGGGCGCGCTGGCACCCAGCCACCTCTGCGTCCGGCGGCCCCTTGGATGTTTTGTAGACGGCCCTCGCTGCCCTGACCTTGTGCCGGCCTCGTGAGGGCCGCTGGAGACACGACATGTTCTGTGCTCTTAAAGGAGATAGCGAGGACATGCTGCAACGGTTATCAGCTCCTCTGTTGTAACACTAGCTTCCCACTACCGAATCACCAACACTTGAAGCGAAGACATGCTGCTGCAACGGTTATCAGCTCCTCTGTCGTAACCCTAGCTACTGACTACCGAATCAGCAACTCTTGTCGCAGGAACCTGATGTGGGTTTCTGTTTGTGATTAGGTAGGTTTTGCATTCATTCTTTGAATCTCTGTATTTTTGGTGGAGGAAGTTGGTGTACCTTGCAGCCTACCTCTTGCAAGTCGTCCTTTAGTGTTTATTCTTATTTAACCATTTCGTTTTATTGAGATGCTTACACCTTTTTTTGTGCTAACCGAGGCACCCAAATTTTCATCACTCGTGGTGCTGCTGTAACTGAAACTTCTTAAACGTTCTGTACCATGGTGATTTCTTAATTGTCGCTTTGAGGTTCTAGGCCTATGTTCATTTTTTTAATTGAAATGGACCAAAATCTAACTCACCTTATCTAACTCGACTATTCTATCTAATCATTGGAGCTAGGTCGTCGTGTCCGGTTGATTAGTAGGGGTTCCAGAGTATGTGCTCGTTTTCGACATTTTCCCCCAATATTACCCTTCAGAGGGATACAACTATTGTATTTATTGGAATTAGCGCTCTCAGGAGGAAAATGTGTGAGGGCCCGAGCTGAGAGTTAGGTATGCCTTATTTTTGTTGAAGTAAAATGTTTTTTTTGTGTTAAGGGCCATTTTTTTCGGTTCGGTTTTTCAGCACCAGCTACTTTCATCTTCAACTTTGATCTTGTTTCGTAATCTTCGTAAGGAGTGACACTGGACGTGTTCTGGTTAAATTTTTGTCCCACATCTACCCAAGTCAAGAAACATTTTGGTGAAATGCATTGTTTTTCCAGTTGAATGCTATGATGATTATTTTTATAATTTTTTAAATGTTATTTGATACATAATTTTCCATTTTTGTGTCCAAATGCTGTTCAATATTACTCGCTGTCAATGCTTCAGAATCATATCCAACCTTACCTAACGTAAACCTATTCATAACTCACCCATTACACCAACGATAACCTTAATGATTTTAGATAACAATTGTTTACAAGCTGCCTAAGGCACATTCCACGCGCTTGCAGTTAGGAACAACCGCATCTTAAAAGCCTGAAATGTTCCGCGCCTTCAGTAACTCACCACATGCCGGCACAGCTGCAGCCGCACGTCCGCACCACTGTAGGCCCTGGTGACCTTTTCTCTCACGGCCGACCTCCTCTGCCACCAAATCTGAGCTCGTTCTCTGACGCGCTTCGAGTTCTGCCCAAGACACTCCTTGTATTTTGTCCGAAATCATTGGTGCCTGAATTGTTGGCATTGTTGTCTTTTTAACAATGAATTTGCGATTGATCCTCAAGTTTGTGCGATTTTCTTCAAATTTTCTTCGTGGATCAATTCGTGTGATTAGTGATTTATCTTCGTGTACCAGACTTGCAGTCGCTTTTATTCAACACGCTCAATCCTTCATCTGAGGAAAGTTTTGTTATTGCACTTCATGTTTTTATATTCAGTGTGCTATTGAACATGTAATATAATTTTTTACACAAGCGCATTGTGGGGTCGTTTGCGTCTCACTACCTATGTTTAAAATCAATTTGATGTAAGATTTCATGTCAGCTTTTCATATTTCCAGCACAGCTTCGGGTAATACGAGTAGTTTAAAATTGCTTCCTTGATTTGCTAGATTTCATGGAAGCTTAACTTTGGTTAGCGATTTTGGAAATTAGGTCTGCTCACATATTTAAAGAGGGGATGTAATCAGTATAGGATTAGTTATAAAGTACCAAGTATCAGTCGTCAGTATAACGTATACAAAAATTACTGCCTCGTGATTTAAAGAGTGAGGCGCAGAGTTGTCCTGTTAGAATAGACTCACCGTCTCTGCACAATTGATGGACGCTTTTAATTAATTTCTCAGGATGGAAGTCCAGATTCTAATTTTAGATATTATTGGCGAGCTGAAGTCTTCGAGAGTTACGAGCACCGTTTAGCATACCAGTAGAATAATTAGTGGAGTCACTGAGGACATTAGCTGCATTTTGAAAGGATCAAACAATATGTAAATATATTTCACGAGTTCTTAGAAAGCTGGAGTGATTCTTTTAAAAACATCGTAAATATGTTAATTACTTGCACACCTACTCTGACTTGTTCCTACGTGTAGTTGAGATTCTCGTGAGTACGAGTGATGCACGAACGTTACAGATTTCTTGGGAGTAAAATCATGAGAAAAAATTACATAAATTTTTTAGCAAGGAATGCTTTAGCCTGATAGGAGTATTCCGTGTACTGTTATTAGATATTCCCATGGAACAGGACGTCGCAACTGGCAGAACCGCTCAGTTTCCTGCTCTCCATCTATCGAGTCCGTCCGTCGTTGCTCAAGTTGAGAAGCAGAGGCAGAGTCGGGTCCTGATCACATCGAGTTGTTCTGCCGAGTTTTTTGTCGATGTGAATGCTTCAGAAAGTCTTTATCGTGTCATTTTTTAATGGCAACAGTGACGTGCTGTGCGTGTTTGTGTGTCTGCCTCAAGGCAGTCGTGGCTGGTTGCGGTGTCTTGTGGTGCAGTGAAAGCCAGCCTTCGTTTTTGAGTTCTGAGTTACTGAACGTCTTGTCGCCCTATATTGTGTCTTAATCTTGTTTCTTATCATGAACTTGACTCTACTTAACCTCATGTCGCCCTATATTGTGCCGTAATCTGGTTTCTTAACATGAACTTGATTCTACTTAACCTCATGTCGCCCTATATTGTGCCGTAATCTGGTTTCTTAACATGAACTTGATTCAACTTAAACCTCCTGTGGCACACATTGGGTCTCAATCTTGTTTCTTATCATGAACTTGATTCAGCTTAACCTGAACTTGATTCAACTTAAACCTCCTTTGGCCCACATTGTGTCGTTATCTTATTTCTTATCATGAACTTGGTTCAACTTAAACCTCCTGTCGCCCTACATTATGTCTTAATCGTGTTTCTTATCATGAACTTGATTCAACATAAGCCTCCTGTGGCCCACATTGTGTCGTTATCTTATTTCTTATCCTGAACTTGATTCAACTTAAAAGTCCTGTATCCCTGCATTGTGTCCTAGTATCATGAACTTTACTGTACCTAAAATATCTCTTATTCATTGATGTTTGAACCGATTTACGATTTGGTATTCAATAATATGTCTTTAAAATTTGAAACCGCTTTTTATCTTGAATAACGTTTATTGCTCTTGATTTGTGCTAGCAATAGTAGCAAGACGGCTAATTGGGCTGCAGTGCTGTTAGTTTCTCCTTCACAATGTAAAGCATCTCCATTCTCCAGCGCGCTTGGAGGTTCTGACTTGTGAAGTGAATGCAGTCTATTTATGTGCTCCGTGTTCCCGTCCGTCTGATGAGAGACTCACTTTAACGCTGACTTGCTTCTGTGTCTCATTTAGGAATAGGAATTTATTTTTTAGTAAATATTAAATACTTCGATTTCACGTTTTGATGTTTTTCGCGCAAGTTCACCGTGTAGAATGCTTTTTCTAAAAAACTAATGGCGTCGTTCTCGCTCACATTACAGTCAAAAGTTCATGAAGTTTCATGCAAGAGCCTAAAAACGAAAAGCCGCATTCTGCTCATTAATTAAGTCTTCCTCACCAGTGTGAATTTCAATCCTCCAGTCCATGGAACGTTTTTCGTCAACTCGGTTCATCGGACACGTCAGGGCGTATTTCTATTGATTAAATTCAAGAAGTTTTTGAAAATTACATTCCGTTTATTTTTTAAGTTCCTGAACTCCATTTTGCTAGTATATTGTCAGTCCTTGTCAGAGGGTTCCGAAGACGTGTAATTTCCTTGTAGCAATAAACTGATTTAATTTTTGTATTTATTCCCGTAGAAATTGCATCTTGTTTTAGTTTTGAAGTTGTCCAGTTTAAATCTATTTTATTACTTCCCTTCTTTTTTTCTATTGTAAAGGCAGCTATCTTACCGTGCAATCGACCCCCATGCAAGAACGTCCCTCAAACTATAACAATATTTCTTCACGGTCGTCACATTTTTAGAATGTCGTCTCGACGTGATACTCGATTCCTGCCAGTGTTGAAACATTCAAATGAATGCTGTAATCTCCTGCTGCCCGAATACGGATCTTCATCTTTCACGTCGTAGTGGTATTTGTGATTTAATATGTTCAGGTCATCGAGTTAAATTTTCATACGTTTACCGCGTTTGGTTGGGTTGTAAGTAGCAGAATGGAGAAATCGACTTTACTACTCGAATAATTTTATTTTCCCCTAGAAATGTAAAAAATACAATTGCAGGATAACATTTCACTCGTGTGACAACAGTTTTTCTTAAAAAAATGTCTCAAAACATGAAATACCATTTATTTATATAGGTACGTGAATGAGCAATTGACTTAGTGGTACACATGTGTCCCAATAATCGGGGAACGTGGTAAGCTCAGCACGATGTGGTGAGGTGTCGCTAACAGATGATGTTGTCGCTTGCGCAGGGCGTGTCGGTGAGGAGGGGCAGCAACAGCTGACTGCAGCATTATCGTCGTCTGCTGTGCCTCTCAAGCGCGAGGGTGAGTATTTATTTGTCTTGAAAGCAAGAATGTGCACATTTTTTTATGGTTTCGCTGTACCAAAAATGCAGAGTGAACCACAAAGGTCTGGACTCTGATCTTGAATGGCAATTATTGACTCATTGAATAGCTAGTTTTCATCCGGTAAATATGTGCATTGTTTTATGATTTCGCTGTTCCAGTACAGAAGGGTGAACTACAAGAATTCGAACTCTGACATTAAATAGTAATTATTCCTTTATTGAAAAGCGAGTTTTTGTCTGATTTCTGATATGGAAAGAGTAGAGTATCGGTGATACGTTGTCATTTTTTTCGAAGGTTCGTCCTGTGCGTACTCGTGCTCTTACTGAACATCTTGTGTGTGATCAGCCTATTTTGAACTAACGTTTATTGAATGCACGGGAAGAATAGCGTATGTTGGCTGCTTCCTCATCAAATTTTCATGGATTATTTACTAGAAGGAACTGAACAAGAACATCTACTTGACCAGCTTATGGTGTGAATTTTTACTAAAATGAGAAAAATGTAATTAATGATAGAGTGACCAAGTTTTCATTTTGTACAATTATTGTACCCTACTGCCTGCTGCTTAGGAAAAAGGAAATCAGTTGCGTTAGCGCTTCTTTATGAATTGTTCATTCTTCAAATTAAAAGCAGGTCACCATCGACCCCGTCCAATTGTAGCAGAGATATGTTCGAATTTGAAAATTTTATCCACTTTCTTTCTATGATGCAGAACGTCCATCTTCCGCTGCTAAAAAAAACTCTCGTAAGACGTAGCCAATGTATAGTGATTTTTTTATCCTTGTCGACGGAACGCATAGCAGAACACCATTTATATCAGTGTTGGCCATGGTGTAGGGTTAATTAATGATAGTTTTGGTTGGTATGAATATTTTTGGCTGGTGTAGGGATAATTGATAACAGTTTTGGCTGGCATAGGGTTAATTGACAGTGTTGGCTGGCATAGGGTTAATTGGCAATGTTGGCTAGTGTAGAGTTAATTAATGACAGTGTTTGCTGGCGTAGGGTTAATTGACAGTGTTGGCTGGCATAGGGTTAATTGGCAATGTTGGCTGGTGTAGGGTTAATTGGCAATGTTGGCTGGTGTAGGGTTAAATAGACTTCTTGGCCGGCGAGGGAGAGTTAATTCGTCTCCCCCTAATTGTTTCCTTCAGTGTCCTTAAGTAAGTAATTTTATCCGAAATATCATTCATCAAGAATAGGCGCAGACAAGTTTATGAGTCGATTCTGAGTCCACCTCGGCTGGTTACGGTTGTAGAATTTGAAGTACTATTAAAAAGTAATGATAAAGTCCTCTAAAATTGAAAGAAAATTTTAAAAAAAATTTCGGAGTTGGGGCTAATAAAATCAATAATATCTCGCTGCATGCTGTGCGGGATACTTGAAATCGTAGTATGAAGCGTTATCCTCAATTGATGTCAGTCCTTGCGCACTTAGACTGAACCCTGCTTTGTGGGTTGAATGTTATTTACTCGCCGAATGAAATCGAATTCAAGTCTTAAGACGACAAGACGTTTCCGCATTACTGTGACCGATGGATACTACTCATTCTCTTCTTTAAAGCTATGCTCATCGAAAATCGGTTGACTTTCTCGTACTTCGAGCGAAATTTCAAGTAGCCGGAAGTGTTCACGTTGCGCTTGTGCGACGTGACGCTACGTGTGATCACCTTCGAAAGTTTGGCTGCTCCGTCGCTCTTTGGTGTTTGTTTAGCGTCTGAGCTGCGCCGGTGACGACACACCGTATACATCGAGAATTTTATAGCTTGCTTCGGCATGCGTGTTGACTTCTCTGCATGCTACTGAGATGCGTGGGTAAAAGCTAAAGTTGAGTCATTTGAAAACCTTTTTCTCTTGTGTTATGCGATTCGGTTTCTTGTTCTACAATAAAAGTGGATGACTTATTAAACTTTTTGTGCGTAAACGAGTCAAATTACATGGTTTGTATCAGAAAACAACAAATCATCTTGGGGAATACGTATACAAGTTTGTTATGACGTCTCACTCTCGAGTGCATTCTCCGTTAACAATAAACAAGATATTTCTAAGAAAATGGGCCCAGTCTAAAAGGGTAGCTCGAAGCTTCCAGTGCTGGCAAGAGCACTCAAGACTAGCCTGGATAAAACTTGACAGTCTTACCTGATAAGCTCAGCTCATCTTGACCTTAGCCGAGCTAAGCTGTGCCGACGGGGATGCATTGATGGAGAGCGTAGAGAAATCCGTGTTCTTGTCACAGAGTTGTGAATGATAACATTAAGTGCTCCAACACTAGTGATTTCTCTTCTAATGAGACTGAAAATTTCATTTTAAATTAATGTAGATATGATTCACTTCCGTCCTACACGGAGGAGGTAAAAGTTCGTCTTGTTTCCATTATAGATAATACGTTGGGATTTTGCAGTTTCTTTGAGTATTTTGATGAATTTAAGATACAGACATGTATCAGCTTTTCTGAGCTGATAAATAAAACCTGAATTGCAACTTTAGTTCATGTTTCCAGGCTTGAAAATTTGAACGTTAATGCGACTGCACCTTATTTTTAAATTGTTGCAAAATTTATCGTATTTTTCGCAGTCACACTGCTATCTCCTGACAGCTCGAGTGACTTTTTCCTCGTATTTTTATAACTGCAGTGTTAAGTCTTTCTTGCCCCCGACCTCGCAATGCCAAAGTCATTCCAGTTCTCAGAAATGCCTTCATTTGCGGAGTTGGCTTCTGCCAACCGTAATTTTTGCGTGCGTTTCTGTGCATTACGTCCGCCGCAAATCGTTCTAAGCTGATCATGGGGGATGTTCTTCATCCTCAACTACCCCTGCAGCGCCGCTGGTTCACTTATCCTCTCTAGGCTCCTCCGGCTGAGAACCGATCTGGTCACGACGGGCATGCTGCAGTCGTCCTTTAATTTGTGTGCCTGACGTTCTGCAGGAAGCAATCTCACGGTAACTCGCTTGATTTTTTTCCTGCTGGGCATGGGTCCCTCTTAATTTCTATGCATAATATTTGTGAGGTTGGCGGTCTTGCTGTGAATGATTTAATGTAAATTTATACTTGCTACTCCAGAGTTCGACTAAATTTATATCCATTATATTCTCCATGGGGCGATCTGATTCTGGATAATGTCGTACTGCAATTGGACTTCTTCTCTCGTAAAATTTTGTTCTAAAATTATAGTCTGTGTTCCAGGTGGGTGTGGTAACAAGCAAGCAATAATGTAATGTATGAACGCTCGAAATTTTCAAATTTTGACCGCTGATAATTATGAAACATTAATTTCAGACCCCTTTCATTAACACTACAATGTAATGTTTGAGGAATCGTTGGTCCTTTTCTCGAAAAGGTTCGTAATTAGGAAAGGTGAATCAAAATAACGAAGTAGGTTTGCAATTGGATGGCTACCAGAATTTAAAAATGTAATCCTTAATTTTGATGTAAAAAAAATACACAGTCGAGAATGAACAGCCGCAATATGTCCCAATAAAATAGTGCAGGCTTGAATTCTGGAACCCCTACTATAGATAAAAGCTAACATTCTGGAACAATGTGCGGTTTTGTCTTAATCCTCGTTGAATTTCAAACGTCCTGAGTCGTGCTCAACTGAGGATTATCGATGAGAACAAACTAGTACTACTAGTATTTTTACATCCGCATGCCGTGCACTTCTTTACTCTATACTAAGAACAAAACAAAGTTTGGACCCGTCCTTGAAAAGAAAATGGACTCTAATGAACACTTACAATGTGGCATTGGGAAAACCATAGAATATTTCCATTTAATGAACTCCCACATCGTGGAATAACGAACACATAGATAAGTTAAAATTCATTAAAATAAAATAAAGTCTGTGCTCCTAACAGGTGACATGCTCATGCAATCACATGTGTACAACTTGAATACACAAATCAATTTTTCATTCATCATGAATCTTTGATATGAACTGATTAACGATAAGAAATAGACTTTCAATGAGAAACTTGCCCGTCGAGGGTGATAAAAAACGAGTAAACTTGCACTAAAGAATCTTTTTTCATGTAATTTTAATGCTATAAGAATAAAGACAATATTTTACATTGACACTGGTTAAAACTATTGACTTAATTAGAAGCATTTAATTTATGCTCTGTTTGGTGAAAGCGTAAATTTTCGACTACTAGGAGGCTAAATCTAAAAGAAGTAGAAGTCATTTCAAGTAATTTTGTTGAAGAGTTGATTTTGAAAGTTACTTTATTTTTGCTCGAAATAATTGTAAGGTATTGAAGAGTGCGATTAAAATAGAAAATTTAGAAATTTGTTCCGCAATTTCATCCGTAAATTAACTTGTAATTCCACATTTTAGTTTGAAGTAGTCAGTTGAAATAGCCAAAGTACAGCAAAGGTAACCGAAAACCGATTTTTCTTCTCTTGATTCATTGATCGTGTGTTAGAGGCCATTGCCGTTATTTAATAAAAGGGAATATTTTAAACGTTTTTCTAAATGTAAAACGTAATCGTTTAACGTCTACCCAGCAACCGAAGTTATCCATGCGTTAAACTTTGCTTTCATACTCACATAATAATGAAAATTAGCTCCTTTCATAAAACTAAAACACACATTTCAAATTCGTTTGAACCTAGTTTACGAGTATTTCTGATAGAATTTTCACTTTGAAGAGCGGGGCTTCGGAATGCTTTTACCGTAGTATCCAAACTTCATGAAAAAGAGAATCAATAGGTCCCTGCTGTAAAATTAGTTTTCTGGAGACTGCATCTTGCGTTCGAAAAAGGAAAATGTATGTGTGCACTCCACAATACGTACTCTTCACGAAGTTTGGATGTTTGTATTGATATTATTCTCTCCTTTAAGGGTTGTGAATTTTTCTTAATCTGTTATCAGGACCGATGTCAGACAGCTCCTTCCATAACACCGGAGCAAGTAATTTTACCTAGTTCCTATAAATACAGTTCTCTATTTCCCCTTCATGAAGAAGTTTCTGTTTGACTCTCCCTGTGTTCTGCAAGTACTAAAACAACGACGGAATATTCGATCGCAACTTATAATGGTTAAATAACATATTGAACTAAAAAGTTATCTAACTTTTAAAGCTAGATCTTCGAAATATATTATCCCTCCGAGGTATAACAACGTTGTTTTCAATTTTAAACGCATTTATTTATCAATGCCGCTACAATCAATTATCACCACAAGATGCTCGGCAGCTCCACATGCTGTTATCGTCCATTACTTTAGACATCCTTAATGATCGCACGCTCGTACAAAGAACGAAATTTTTGTCAGTAGTACGGAGAGTCGTTCAGTCTAATCCTTGTCTTCTTTCTGAGCTTATACGGCGAGAGATATATTCAGAACAATCAATGACAACATCGCTTGTGAGGTTCCTTCATCGGCTCTGAAGTCCGAGTAGAAGCGAAGTTCTTGTGCGTCGCTGTGGGACAGCGACGGGCGCAGCGGGAAGTGCATCAGCAGCAGCTCAAAAACTGGCCTGTGCCCATATAGTGGCTGGCGCTGCTGCTTCGCTCCGCCTGCCTGCTGGTTGTGCTGCTTGTTCGGCCTCCGGCCATCTCGGGGATGCGTCGCATGCACCGTTGGAGGCAGCAGCGCCGTTGTGCCGTGATGAGTTGCGTGCAGGTGTTCCTGAGTGCAAAATGTGTTGTATGTGTTGTGTGTGTTATGTGGTGGACGTATTGTGTGCTGTGTGGGTTGTGTGCAGTGATGAGTTGCATGCAGGTGTTCCTGAGTGCAATATGTGTTGTGTACTGTATGTGTTGCGTGTGTTAAGTGGTGTACGTGTTGTGTGCTGTGTGCGTTGTGTGCAGTGATGAGTTGCATGCAGGTGTTCCTGAGTGCAATATGTGTTGTGTACTGTGTGTGTTGCGTTGAAATGCTAAGATGCATACACTGCTGGTTGCTACTGCATGCGTCGCTGTTTGCTGCATGTGTTGCTGTAGTGTACCCTCTTAGTGATGTTGTCAATCTGTTAAGCTTTTTGTTGTAGTTAAGGATTTGCCATTTGCTGGCACAAGCATTCGTACATTTGAAAAATTTTAGATTGTGAACTTAACCAATCTTGACTGCAGCTGTCATATAGAGTATTTCAGTTCACAGCTGTAGCTTTTTTAGGAACTTCGATTAAATTGTTTCGTTTTCATAGCGAGTTAATTTTACGTACTCTTTAGAGTTTAGCATTAGAATGTTTACTTTCATATCATACTTACAGTTATGAGCTAATCAGCTAATCATATATAATTTTATGAATTAAGTGACTAATTAGTCTTTTTTAAATTATTGACTTGAAAAATGTAGAGCTGAAGTTTGCGAAAATACACATTTCAAAAATGAGCTGAAAAAATGGGAATTTGCAGCGAATTGCGTTAGAGGTCTCATAATCTTTAAAAAATGTCCGAGAGGTTCGATGAGCGTATAAAAGTGAATATCTTATTAGTCCACGTTTCCGCATGTGGTAAGATCCATGGAAGGCAAGGAATGAAATAATGCGTCGGTATCAGCGGACTGGTTGAATCCTCTCCCACTGAGGTACCTGATCTTTGTCATCCCATATTTGTTACGCAAGATAGCCGTGGCATAACTTACAGCAGTTATATTAATTTTTGTTGTCCAGATTTTATCCAGGGCTCATTAGGCGACGTGTAGACATCCTTAGTGACGCGTCTTATGAAATGCTTAATCAAATAAAAGAATTCATGCGTTGTTACGTAGTTTTTGTTGTAAAAATATGCGTTGAAACAAACTATCCCTGGCATTACGAGTATTAAGATAACCGCTATGAATTTATGAATTTTCTCAAGCGAATAAAGTGTCATTGGTCGGCACATACATTGCTGCGCTGACTTTACCGAGCCACTCAAATCTCAGTAGAAAGGATATGTAAAACTAATACGTGCTTGTATAGTGTGTTAAATTTTTTGATTTTATCATGAATTATGATCGTGTAAGAAATTTTTTAACATATGTGCGTTCATTCATGAGACGTATCCTCCTCCTGAAGACCCGAGTCACTTTCCAACACAACAGCTGTGTGAGGGGCTTCTGTGCATCAGACCTCCTATCGTTACCTGATGCGGTAAAATTTGATAAATATATCAATAGGTATTAATAGGCTCGGGTTCATCAGAGAAAGAAAGTATGACTGTGATTGTAGCATATTAAAACTTATGTTCTGGGAACTTTTAACAGGACCACGGTTTCTCTCGTACCAGAGAATTCGTCACTGTTTTCGGTCTGTGTGCTTAGTGATGTACCTGGATTTAATAGAAGTCATCGCATCAATAAACTCGTTTGTATATTCAGTGAAAACCTGCAGTCTAAGGTCAAAAGTTAATTGGTGGGAATGTTTTCTTTTTATCATATTTTTGCCTTTTTTCATATGAACGCTTGATGCTTGTTGAGTACTCGCTGCCAAGCGTTCCTTTATCATGTATTTTGATATTGTCGTCTTCATAAAATAAGACGGAGCGGAAAATATTTCCAATATATTTTAGAACTGTAATTTTTACGCTAGACCTTCAGGAACGTTAATTACCAACTCTGAAATTTTAGCGAGACTTCGTTTTCTGATGGTGCCAAAAAACCTCGGAACTATCTAACGAAATCTATGCCCAACTTAATTTCGCTTTGAAAGAGAATGATCACTCCTCCGCTCTCTCATTTAGTCGTTTTCGAATGCATAATTTCAGCCTTGCCTCACTACACTCAAGTCTCTGAAAATATGAGCAGTGGATTTTTTTGTGGAAGCTTTGGAACGATCAAATATGTCATTCTCGAAACGTTTTCGCTGAATTATTCATGCCGTGACGTTTTGGGAATTATAAGTCCAAACTATGATATATTCGTATTTATTAGAAAACAATTATGTCTCAGAATGAATTTTATTGCTCCTGTGTAAAACACTGAAAACTCACTTTATTCTATTAAATATCAAGTATTGAATGCCTTTTTTTTAAAAGGGGGGTTGGTCTAACCTTTGGCATTAGTTAAAAGTTTAATTTGTACAGGAAATCTTTCATGTGTGTTCAGAACTTTATTATTCGAGAAGAATTCTGATTCACTGCTCTTTTAATATTTATTCCATAATCCTTGGGTGGAGAAATTTAATGAAAAACTGCTTTTCACCAGCTGTTTCGAAGTGTATCATTTATGTTCAACATGTACATGGTTTTATGATAGTGGACTCCTGTCAGAGTAGTTATTTTTGTTGTCAATAAGATGTGAAATAAATAAGTACGCTGGAATGTTGGACGTGAGCCCATTTGAAGAATGAAAATACGGTTTGATTTGATTTCCTTGAATTAAATTTAACGCGTAACACCGACGTACGACGGGGGCTACAAGGACGCCACGCGTGTCGAGCTCTAGGTTAGTTTTAAAACTCTGACATCTCTGTGTCGGCGTTATAGCTCTGACATCTGGATGGAAAAAATAGCCCTGATATCTGGGTCGGTATATAGCTAACATCGGTATCAGTATTACAGCTCAGACACCTGGCACGTTATTAGAATTAAGGTATTTGAGTTGGTTGGTTGGTTGGTACTAAAATAACTCCGTCTACAGCACAGATCCAATTAACGCCACGTGACAAAAAGCATACCAATTACAGAGTGGGTTCTGACTTACTGAGTTCAAGCCGTAACTTTCTGCACCATTTGTTGAGCAATGCATTTTAGCCAGCCGCTTGGTAAATTGTTTTTTTGTAAAATAGGAAAATGGGTAGGTAGCTATAGGGTACAGACAAACCTTCAACTCTACGAGCTAGCATTTTTTACACTGCTTGTACATCTGCAACTTCAAAGTGAATATCAAATACCCGCAATATGTACATTCTTCAAACCATTTCTCAGCTATTGGAAACCTTGCACTCTATCGGTGTATCGGTAAAGAGACAACGGGAATTTACATTCTCACTTTGAATCCTCTTCGAACGAAATTTGATATGTGGCTAAGGAGTGCTGTTTTTTAATGAATTCGGAAAGTTTTTCTATCGTTTTCGCATCTGCATAATCTAGGATGGGGAGCTATATTTATGCAGTGGCTTTTTAACAGTTACTCTATTGTACATAATTATCTGTGCCCAGTAAAATTAGCCCAAAAAATGCACATTTTCACCAACAAATGCAAGTAAATTTAATTGAAGATAACTTTATTTTTATGTAATTTTAGATTTTGATCGATGGAGGTAGAGCTACTCTAATTTCTGCATGCGTTTATTAAAATTTTGATTATTTCTTCTTGTCTAATCTATCAAGCCCTATCCATGTGTTCTTCGCTGCTCATCATGATCCCTTCGTTTGAGACGAGTGGAGTTCTGATGAAATTGTGTTCTTCTTTCCTAATGATCATAAGATATAATAAAAATTATAATCAAAATAATAGTAGACA
Source organism: Platorchestia sp. MABIK (assembly GCA_014220935.1). NCBI lineage: Eukaryota > Metazoa > Arthropoda > Malacostraca > Amphipoda > Talitridae > Platorchestia > Platorchestia sp. MABIK. The sequence continues at coordinate 127,993 of JACJUY010000175.1, read as the reverse complement.
AACTGGAACATCTTGACACCCTTCATTGTAGGAACCTGTTTAAACTTCGATAAATATTTTAGTTTGTTAGTTTTAAACCTTTAAACTCATCCGGCATCATCATGGAATTTTGCGCAAAAGAACTCAAAATATGAACTGCCGCCACTTCGTTGTCTTTGCTGTTGTTTCCTAATTTTGTTATTGTCCGAGGTTCAGCTAGCACCGCCAGTGCCCAGAAGTTTGGTGTCTTGTGTAGCTCATGAGGTCCGCTCCCCCGCTGCGACCGTGCTCTTGTACTCAAGGAAGTCATTCTTCGACTTGATGACTACACGAGGCGTCCTGCTCCATTTGAATATTGAAAATGTATCTTTTAAGCTGCACTCATTCCTAAGATTCTTGGTTTTTGCTGAACTGCGTTATACTTCGACGGCACGAGCATTTTTATAACATGCTAAAGAGGAGCCGTTAAAATTTGACTATCATTTATGATGATCTTCAATAGAAAAAGTGAGTAAAAATTGGTATAATGCACTAAATTGAAGCGTTCGCTGAGCCTGCTTAAACAACTTGCAAACCAAAAAATGTATGATTGTTTTGCTTCTGCTTAATGTTAATTTGCGTTCGAACAAAGCCATAGTTTCTATAAAACTTTTCGTGGGTCTAAATAGGGTCCTGTTCTAGTCCTTTGTTGATCTTAGATTTTGAAAACATGCTGGAAAACTCAACTATTTGAATTAAAAATAGGGCGTGTAATAATTTTTTGTTGGCGTCAGTAAAGTCATGCTAAATAAGCTTTGTCCACTGTCAGTGCTTATCCAATTATACAGTATTACTTTTGAGATAAAATCCAGCAAGCACAATTTGCAATATCGACATGTTTATCGCAATGGGCACATTAGGCATTCATGTACGCGCGTCTATGGCATTCGATTTTCTTGTATTTTACGCCCCTTGCCGTTCATGGTTGGCATGCGTCCCTGCACCACCGTGTTCGAATGTGCTGGGCTGTTTTCACTCCTATAATGCGTTTGATTTATTTTATCTGTTTGGTATATCAAACAGGGATGACCTCCGTGCGTGTAGGTAGGATCGGTGTCCGCCACCATGAGCTGGGCCGTTGATCAGACCTCACAGCTACCCCCCTTGTCCAAGTTGATAGTTCTGAAATACGACCTCTGAAGAAAAGCCTTTGCTTATAAGGTGTCTGGATACTTCATGCAGGTCTCGGGTTCAGTTTTTGTAGCGAAGAGGATAGTGTACACAGGCGTCGGGAATGTCGCACTGGCTTATTCTTTACGATGAGTTTTGTTGACTTGAGTTTCTGCGGTCGTTGTATCGCACAGTTAGCACTTGGGTGCCTAAATGTCCCCTACACGTTAAAATCTTTCTTGCGTTACTGATTCACGGGCATTCAAGGGTTAAAGAAGTTCATATCGGTTTGGCCTAATCGACACATGCCAGTCTTTTGGTGTCAGATTCGAGTGACGTCTTCAGAAGGAGGTTTTTAGTGTTTTATTTGTATCCACCTGATTTTTGTACTCCCCATTAAAATATGACTGTGGACTTCCATCTTTGAATAGAAATCCCTAGTTGACATATGAGGCTCAAAACATAGCTCCGTTTTGAAATTATGTGAACTATGAATTTTATATATTAATTGTTGGAAAATGAGTAGACTTTATGACAAAAATAATTAATTGGTTGTAAATTTTATGATGCGTTTGATTTGAACATGACTACGATTATATGTCACAAAAGGTGTGACGGGCGGCGATTGAGGCCAGTTCGTTCTATTTTTGTAAGTAAGACATATATATTGTCTAATAGTATAGACAATTACAACTTCAAATAAAATGAAATCTTTCTACTTTATATTGTGAGTATTGAATTTATTGCTGGATTGGGTGAGTTTTCTTTTACTTACGATCTTGGCGTCGAATTGAAAGTTATTTTAGGTAGCAGTGCATTTGTGAGATGTTTTACTCCTATGCCCAGTTTACCAAACTACTTATCCGTCGTTTATATTGAGCTGCGTCATGTTCGTAAACAAGCTGTGTTCAGCCCTGTTTAATACTTCAACAAGCTCCTGTTGTAAACATTTCAAGTTTTAACCTTCAAATAACATTGCTTCAGGTCACTATGTTGACACCTTGTTCTATACTGATATTATCGTCGACCGCATTTATGTGTTGGAGCTAAATGTCACGTTTGATGATGTACGTTAACGCCTATTAAATTGGCATACCTCAGTCCATACACAACAACTTAGCGTTCGCGTCTCTTTGCATCACTTCTACACGAGGCGACGACGCATTTGTCTTGCGTGTCTAGTGTCTCTATGTCTTGTGCGAGCTGCTGCTTGTCCAGCGCTACCGGTCTTAGAAGTCGAGGGTTCAGAGGATTATCTTGCCCCTTATCTAGCTTAAAATGCTGCTCGTTCTGCTACTCGTGCGATTGTGCTGCTAGTGACTGATGTAAAGGAGACCATGAACGACATCGTCCTGCTGGGTAGCCGCATATTCCGGCGTCGTATGCTTCAGCCACGACAACATTAGTGGTCTTCGATGACGGGCTAAATTTGAGGTGCGTGAGTCATCTGTTGCCGTGCTGGCCTAGAGGAAGATTAATTACATTTTTTATGCGTTGCATGAGTTGAGTAGGGTTGTTATTTTGTCACGAAGCATTAAACAATAGGGATATTTCTTTTATTTTTTCATTTTAGGAGTACTTTTCCATAAAGGGAAATATTTTCGATAATGCAACATGTGCTATGTTTATTGAGTGCCTCGCTGGAAAAACTAATGCTGAGAATAATACCGTAGCGTAATATTTTCAGAGACCTGCTGATATATCGAATAATACTCTCTTTACTATTACACAAATCTTTTCGTTGGCAATTGCATGAATAATATCCAAGAGAAATGTTAGTGCCTTTATTGTATATTTTGAAGCAGACTTTCTGTAATGTTGCAGGAGAGGAACGAGAGTAGTAGCAATTTCTCAAAAAGAGAAAGTTTATGTCAGAAAAGATGTTTTTTTAATTTAATTTATTATTTTAAATTGTTGTGGTTAGGGATACTTAAATTTAGAAAATCTACCGTCTCTTCTTCTGTGTGGCACTCTTTGATATTTTATCCAGTTGCACTACCCGGGAGAAAATGTGAAGTCCCGAGCCAAGGTTTAGGCATGCCTTCCTATTGATAAAATACTGTAGGCTTTTGTTTTGAGAATAATACGGACCAAATTTTTTCGGTTTACTGCTGTCCTGTTTTTCAACGCCTTTTACTTTCTTCTCCAACTTTTATCTTGTTTCATAAACTTATTTTTCAACTAACGGTTTCTATGCATCTTGTGCATAGATTCTGCGCACCAAATGGTGCCTTCATCCTTCCACTCTTTGGAACACCATTGTTGTAGTTAGAGCGGCTCAAACTAATTTATCTAAATAACTAACTAATTAACTATATTGCATAAGCTATCTTGTGTGATAGTTATATGAATCGAAATCATTAATTATAAAAAATAAATCCGTAATTTGTGAAGTCATTCCTTTCATGCGGCGTTCTGTGTAAAGTGTCGTGCGTGCAAACGTTTAATTTTTCTCGTTTCCTATTTTGAAAGTTTCCCTCTCAGATCTTTCATAGACTTGCTCCGGAGTCAGACCCCCTAAATCAAATTTCTATCCTGAACGTATGAAGCGAAGAGCCCTTACATGCATTATTGCAGCCACTACTTGGGTTTAGTCAGACTAAAAGCGCACTGCTTGCACGAGCAAAATCTTTAACCGCCCAACTCTATGTTAAGCAGAATTTCCGCCACCACCATTATATTTGAGTGACTAAATTGTCACGTGTGGCTGCCCTGCATCTGTTCGGTCTTACAAAGTCTGCACGTTGGCACGCCCGCAGTTGGCTGAGGCACCTGATGCAGCGGCAGGTGGCGCAGCTCAGTCTCCACCTCGCTACTTTATGGGGTGCGTCTCGGACTATGTCGTGATTTACGGTGCTCTTTATCCGAGTAAGTTTACGTGTCAAATTAAACGACTTTGATAAGTGCAACATGAGACCCCTTGAACAGTTCTGTCTCTCCTTATTAATTTATTCCTATTTCATTTGAAATATGGGCACCTTGAGGAGGACATGATTGTTGGTGCTGTGTAACCTTTAAGAGTTGCGATTGAAATTGGACTATTTCCGGTTGTGCTATTTGAAGGATACTGCTGTGTGCTACATTAATAATTATGTGGTGCTCTTTCACTTAGGATGATTAGAGATGTACTACATGCTCAGTGTTAATTTTATCGTGTTGGTTGATCAACGTTTGACACAGACGCATGAGGGCGCTGTGTTAGTCTCTGGTATTCAACTGAATTGCGAAGCGGGAACAACAAATTACTTGAGCTTCGGTGGAGTCCTGATAAAATCATTTAAGACAGATTCCTATTAAAAAAATTTTGTTAATGAAGTTTCTGAGACGAATTATTTTACATTGTAGCATTAAATTCGAGGTTAGCGCTATCCGATTTTGCATATGCTATGCAGCGATACGCAGTATGATGTGGATGATCGTTTTTCATAAGTTTTTTCCTGCAACGATATTCGTTGCAATGCGCCAAGTAGCCATGCATTCTTTCGTTCGTTTCCTTCCATGTCTCTTTAGAATCTGTTCGTTTATGTTACTATGGAATGCAAAAGTGAAATGAAGAACTATGGTTATAAGACCGTTTCCCTACATGCAGCTTTTTTTACTTTATAGTACTAAATATATTGTAACAAGCTGGATTGCCTTTATTCAGTATCAATATGAGAACCTGCGTGCGTTCCCTGACGGCGCTTGAAGCTGAAAGGATTATATTTTCATCTTAGAACTGCTGCTGTCACACAGGGGAGTAGCAAACGTAGGTGCGCATTTGGTACAGTTTTCTTTTCCACTTTGACGCCTTCACAGTCCAGGAAGCTCGAGTCCAACGCCCGCTCTCCGCGTGATCACTCCAATTGCACCTGCGCTCCACAACTGCACCTGCATGTCGTATCGTCGATAAGAGTTTGCAGTTACTGTGGCGTGCTCAGAAATATACCGCCAACCTCGTCACGCTACTTCACTTGACCTCACGACTTTTCACATCCGCTCTCTTTTTGTTGTCTAACTCGATCGCTAAAGCTTCCAGCTCCATGGATCTCTTCTGCGTGTCTGTCTATCAAAGTCAGACTTGCTTTAGCAGGTGGTTGGTCCTTTTATGGCTCTTATCTCATTATGACTTTCACGTTAGCTAAAAACCCGCCCTACAGAGTGACAAGCCTATAGCATTCTTCTTTCAAATGGTGATCACTGGGGGAAAATTTTTCTTCGTTTTCAATCTTATACTTCTGTCCTTCGAAATTCATACTGTTCACATTGCGCATCCAAAGAAACTTAGGTCTTAAATGTCCAACTTATGCAAAGGTCAATGACTCATTACTTGCAATTGCTGTTATTATATTTTAATCATCCATTCATTTATTCTACTTGCTTGTTCCTGAATGAGCCGCGAAAATACGTTAGCTTTGGTACTGCGAAGCATTTGCCAATTGTGTGTACGTTTATCTCAATGAGAAGTCGCGCCGAGCTTTCACCATTGAGTACAGTAGAATGTCGCTGTGCGGTTGCCTCAGCTGCTCGCGTGCCAGCGCAGGTGTCTGCCATCGAACGCAGAGATTTTTGTGCTTCTATTTTCCTACTGTCAGATGAATGTAACCTCTCACTGCTGTGGGAACCATCCGCTCCACTGCTGAAGTCCTACACGAAAATATCTGTCTCATTTGACTCTAAAAACCAGAAGTGATTGTGATTTTCTGTCCGACTATGTGAGTGATCACGACTGCAGGAATGTCCCGTATCTCAAGTTATGTTAATTTGTAAGTTTTTCCCGGTGCAGAAACTAAATTCAACATTTCACGAATTGTTCGAGGGTCGACTTGGTGAATGTTTCAGGCCGTAGGTTGTAATAGGCTACTTTTTTGGTGAATCTTTCTCAACGAATTTTTGTGTAACTGACGAATTATTTATGCTCAAATCAGAATGAAATTGTACTTTGGAAAATCATGTTCACTTGATGAATCTTTTAGCAGTAGGTATATGCATGTATTTGATAAATAATTTATTAAATCAGACTATAGTAAGGACTGTATGTAGCATTGAGACGTTATTCCATGTTGATACGAAAAACAATTTTCATTTTCTTAGCTTCGTCAAAGCGCTATTTGCTGAACCTATAACAGAAAGTCAGCATAAATTTTTTTCCATTGTGTTGTCTCAGATTTCAATGTCAAAAACCTGCACAAATGAGCTCACTATATTCATTTAAATTCTTTGTGTCATCTATTCCAAAGGATCATGTTGAGATAACCTCAATCGAAGCGCTGTAAAAGTCTTCTCTTTTACCTAATTCAAATTGCAAACTATTCTTACTCTTTCATTTGTTATCATTAATTTTTACCGTAGTGCCTGCGTATACTGATTCGCAGAATAATTAAACAATTGCCGTAAATTTACTAGAGAGATGATACAGAGAGTTCTCTAAAGCGTATTTAATTTCAGCGTTTCGAGCCTGGGATCATTATAAACTCTTTACATTGGACGGTCAATGTCTTATGTTTTCTGCCCCATCGTAATATGAGACGCCACTACTCTGATGCACAGGGTGACCAATCCAAAACGAAGATAAATTTGAAATTCTAGATCCATGTCCTCATCAGCTCAGATTGCCGCAATTCAAGTCCTTTACACATTCTTGACCACAAGTTTTAGGCCCTTGAGAGATACGAGTAGTCATTCTACGTTCATGACGGAAAAAAAATTATTTCTAGATTTATGTTTGGTGTGAAAACTTGAATATTTTTACAATGCCCTGTTATTTACAGTAGGTGTTTCATGATAGGTTGGGATCCTATTGCTCATCAATAAACTTGTGAAATCCTGTAAGATAGCAGTTGAGGTGGAAGATATACAGAGTGTCCTACGAAAAGCAAAACCCAAAATGAAAATAATTCAATTCAAAAACTATTTGCTGTATTTTTACTCTATTCCAACTATATTCTTCGCCGAACGCTTTCCAACAAATTCTATACGTTTTGATCAAATTTTTTCCAAAAATATCTACTCTGTAATTACTCTGGTGAAAGTCCTCAGAAACATGTTCACGCAGTTAAGTCAAACAAATAAATGTTCACAATAAATTTAAATTTCAATTTAATTTTTACGTTTTAAAAAAAGTCCTTTTAACTATTACGTAATTAATAATTTTGTCAAAAATATTGTGAACAAGCTTTAATATCCAATTCCTTCTACATTCCCGTTTCTGTTCACCTACTTTTGAGCTCTTGATTGCTTTGATAAAGCAACTCTTTTGATTAACTGTCGATCGTTTCATAGTACACTGAATTCATTAGTGATTCTTTCTTTCAATTCGTCAGTGTTTTGAGGAAGACTAGAATATGTCTTCGTGTAAAAGTGTTCGCGTAGAAAATAATCACACAGTGTTAGATCTGGGGATCTTGAAGGCCACTCATTTTCTTGACTTGATGGCCTTCAAGATCCCCAGATCTAACACTGTGTGACAACTTGACAACTATATGGTTATTGAAAATTTCTCTCAACTGTGTTCTTACGGTTATCAGTCGACTGATAACTGTAAGAACATGGCTGAGAAGTCTAAGATATGTACATGCCAAGGTTCATTGTTGCTAATTTATCCAAAACTGAAACTAGAGTGGAATTTTAGCGTGCACATTTTATTGTTTGACTTTACTGATCAAACTTGTTTCTTACAGCCTTCAGTAGAGTAATTACGAGGTACATATTTTGAAATATATTTCATCAGAAGATATAGCATTTGTTGAAAAGAATTCAACGAAGAATCTTTTCTAATCATAATTAAAATACAGCAGATAGTTATTTGTTTAATTCTATAATTTGCATTTCGTTTTTCGTGGGACATCCTGTACAGTAAGAATCGGTCGTGGCCTGTTCAGGTCGGGGAATTGGGGAATGAGCGGTCTTCAGTTGCGTTTCTAGCGACGCATGCGTAATCGGTAATACTTCATGCTGTCACGACCATCTTCAATTCCTGTAAAAAGAAGTATTCAACTCCTGTTGAATACTTATTTTAGGAGTTGAATACTTCATGCAGGAGTTCAATACTTCATGCAGGAGTTCAATACTTCATGCAGGAGTTCAATACTTCATGCAGGAGTTCAATACTTCATGAAGGAGTTCAATACTTCATGCAGGAGTTCAATACTTCATGCAGGAGTTCAATACTTCATGCAGGAGTTCAATACTTCATGCAGGAGTTCAATACTTCATGCAGGAGTTCAATACTTCTTGCAGGAGTTCAATACTTCTTGCAGGAGTTCAATACTTCTTGCAGGAGAAATTACTTTTGCAAAAGAGTGCAATACGCTACATGTTGGCCAATTAAAATTCACTGCATGTATCTTAGTTACGAAGTTTATTTCCTAAGTACCGTCTTCATTTATCTCTTGCGTTAATTGGCTTGCATACCATGCGGCCAACTATGTTGTGCGACCATCTTCGCTTGTATCTGTTTTTCCCCTCTCGCTTTGTCGTATTTTTGAGATGTTTCTGTTGTCTCCTTGTGCAAGAGTAACTTTTCCACGGCGTGAAGTTTTGTCCAAGCGTTACCAGTGCCTTGTGCCCATTCTCACTGTCATCTATAATAACGGCTGTAAGTGGACCAGTAAATGCGCAGGGTGTGCGAACATAAATTTAATGAGTGAAGTTAAGGAGATGTAGTTCCAGACAGCCGTCCATCTGTGTCATAATAGCAGGAAATGATGGGAACATTACGCGCTCTTAATACGAATCATTAGATAGACTTTTTGTCGTGTAATAATTTGCAGCCCCCATCCTTTTACAAAAACTAGTTTGATTATGCACTGTCGCAAATTCTGAGGTTGAAATCACGCCTCCTCATACCCAGTACGTGTGCTCGAAAAATCTTCATTTTTACGCCTCAAATTGGCGCCATTCATCCCCGTTTTTTTGGACTCGGTGACTAAAGTGTTGTCTGAGCACGTTGGCTTGCTGCACTAATGATGCTCTGCGTTCCGTTAGCTCTGCGGTGGTCGCGGCAGTTGGTGCTCTGGTGCTCTATGTCAGCGGTGCTCGCTCTCTCGGCTGGTGCGCGCACCTCGACAGCAAGTCGAGCAGTGCCATCTTCAGGTACACGAAGCTCGTAATTGAAGTTTCGGATTGATTATTGTCTATAGTACACGAAACTTAAAAATGAAGTTTCAGATGGATTTGTTGATTCATGTACATAAAGCTCGTAACTAAAGTATCGGAAGACTTGTCTCTTGTACAAGAAGCTTGCAATTAAAGTTTTAGAAGGATAGTCGTTGCTACTACACGAAACTTTCCACTGAAGAATTAGAAAGATTATTGTTTCGAGTACACGTAGCTTGTAACTGATTTATCAGAATAGTTGTTCTGCCATCAGTGTATAGAAAAACTCGTTTGTCAAATCTCATTACAAGGCAACATTTTGGCAACACCGCTTCCCGCGGTGTTGTTGTTGAGGACTTTTTGAATCACAAAGATGTGTTGGAACAAAGCGGAACGACTCGCTTATGGCTCGTAAGCTGTCCAAGTTGTTCCAGTTGATGAGTGCGTGGTTCCCATTCCGAAGCGTCCGCAGACGATGATGCTAACTCTACCGTTACCTCAACATTGGTCGGATGTGGTGCGGTTGAAGACGAGCAGAAACTGTTGGTGCTACTCGGTAAAGAAATTCCTGTCTTTTCCGTCGTCTGAAATCTTTTCGTCTACTAATCAATGGATTGGAGTACACCAAGTGATTGACCTCGCTTTAGTTGGTGGTATGAATGAAAAATTACAAGTCACGTTGATGATAAAAAACTTCGCGTTGAAAATTGCCACTGAAATTTTTATTGTTAGAGCATCAGTGGTGTAGACAGGTAGGAAATATTACTCATCTACCTAAGATATCCTTCGTGTTGTCCTGAGATGCTCTTTCGTTTTTCAAGAAGTTGTAATTAAAATGAATACTGTACCACCTACTTGCACTGATGATTGTCTTTTATAGGTTACTATAATTTTTTAAGGCATCTTCGATTTCTTCGTTTTCGTTGAGCTCATTAAAATGTCAGCATCAAAGCTGTGTTGTAAACTGGATTAATTTTCACTTAATCACTCGTGAAGTGACAATTTTACTATTGTTTTCTGCTTTCTCTCGTTACCGATGTTGAGTCGTGCATTTAGTGTGAAGGCTTTTTAGGATTGAATTTACCTTGATTTCTTATGTTCACTAGTCACAACCGTTCATAAAATTTATGTTTTCACATGTCGCTTGAAACGCTTGAAGGGAACTGATTTGAGTGCAACGCTCCAAGTGTGTCAGGCTTTTTTGGTTTGGGGGACTGAACGGATTCGAATACTTTTATTTGCGTTCAAATGTGGCGAAGATGCGCTCTAACTTCTAGTCGTTTTCACTGCATTAGAAAAGGTAATTAAACAGGTCGTGTCTGTGAGCGCGTCTTGATATAGTTTACTTTGTAATGTTTTGATGGTGGAGCTCGGATTAACTTTAGCTCGTTCTGTTAGAATGAACCTTGCGTTGCAGAATGCCCAAGCGTGATTCAGAACGTTTTATTTTAGGTTTACGTGACTACATTTTCATGAGGGGACATATTGACTCGAAAATGATTGAATGTGTTCGAAAGTGCCAAAGTATTTTTAAAAGTAACTCACCATATTCTCGTATACCTGAGTTTGAGAACATGCAAGTATAATTCAATGCTTTGACGCCAAACTGAACTTCTCTTAGAGAGTCTGATATCTTATGGACGTAATTCAGTTAAACGGAGTGTACGGCCACGGACGTTTGAATCGTGTCCTGTAGATTTTAGCCGATTTAATTTAGATTAATGGGTAAGAGAGTACTGAGTTGAATAAATTTCGAATAGCCTAGAAGCGAACGAAGTTCTAGGTCCAGCTTTAATGGGAAAATAAGTAATATTTCTGTAGGCATTTCAAATTTAGAGCTGCGCTCAACTGCGTCTAAGGGCAACAGTAAATAACTGCACCTTAACTCTAGATCAGGGTCCGGGTGATGTTAAATCCTTCAGCTTCATAAATGACTTTTTAAAATTGTGACAGTGCGATCCCTGATTGACCAGTGAGAATTTAAGTAGCGTGTTTCTAACATTTCCAATAAGATGATACTTCTTTGAAGCGTAAAATTTTTGTTGTCTAGCGTTGCGCGACTCCAATGATTTCTTTACAATACTATCAAACGCATGTCGAACACATGTGCTACATGATGATTTTTTCATTTATCGCTGTGACATGCTACCCCGAACGCTTGACCTAAATTTTTTCATGGTTCTGTGTTTTTTAATGTCGACTCACGATGACTTTGAAAGTTGGAAAATAGCGGTTGTATCAATATAATTATCTCGCGCTGAAGTGGGTTGTGAGAGAAAGCCAAAAGCGGCCACCCTTTCATCCTCCACCTGATGCTGAGCACCAATTAAGCTGATCGGCCCAGCAGGAGCATCAGGCCATACTTCAAGTTCTGCTCGCTTAGTTTGCGCTTTGGAATTGGAATTGAACTCATTCATGAGATAAAGGAGTGGTCAAAGTGCGAGTTTGTCATCTGTTCTTTTTTTCTTATTTTTGGAGCTTTGTTGCCAGTTCTTCTCATGCGTGGTTTTTAACCGATTGGAATCTATAGGTGCCATTACAGTTTTCGATGTCCTTAGGTGTTATTTTGGTGAGCTGTAATACGAGAGACTCCGTGTTGCAAAACCTTGGTCGAATAAACATAAGGAAATTTGTGAATTCATTCTCCTTTCGGATTCATTTCGGAAACCAATACGCTTGAAGAAGAAGGTATTATTTTCGTTAACTGAAATGAAGTTCTCTCCTGTGCATGTGAACTGGTACTTTCTGAAAGCTTAATTTAAAAATTAGTGGAACGCAACTGCGACAAAAAATACCCGTTAAAACTTAACGGTGTTAGTAAATAGCTAAGTTTTGACTCAATGAAAGTAGCAATGCTGGTCGATATGATGGAGGAATTTGACTCTTCTCTAAGTGTACTTGAAGCTTGAGCAATCCCTGTCAATCATTTCCTAGAATGCCTTTGTAACTGACCCTCTGAGGCACTTGGCAAGACTTCATGTGGTCTCGATTTTTCTTTGAACAAAGAGGTGTTTTTTTAAGTGTGAATTTTTGACTACGTGTATTTTCGCACGTTTTTATGAAGCAGCTTATTAATTTCAAATTAGAGACGATGCCTGAGTAATTTATGGTCATGGAGCTCAAAACTTGAATTAACTTAAAACTGCGATCGCTGGCCAGTGCAGTTCATAATAGAAAAAACATGAGACCTATCCTGAAACGTTACTCCATCGTCCATGCGTCTATCAAGGCCTCTAATAAATTACCTTCATTACCTCCACGATGGCGAAACGTTCATCCAATCTCACTTTAATTAATGTGGGCTCATGATTAGGAGTGCTGTCATTGTAGAGGATGGAGCGTTTTTTTCGACACTTGAGCCATTACTGAATTTTGATAATAGGCTGCCCTGTGCACGTAGATGGATAATCGTGGATCGTTGCTCTGTAGTGACCTATTTTGTGTCTTGTTCTACGGCGCTGGTAACGGAGAAGACGGTTTAATGACGCTTCTTAATTTCAGAGGGGAATCTCACTCCATAATCCCCGTGGAGAGGAAATCAGCAGTGGTTGCAGCGACAGTGTTTATTGTTAACTTCAGACCAGTATTTGACGATAAGCGAACGTGCAATCTGCTCGGCCGTTAAGCCAATCATTTCTGGTGGTCTCGCCGCTTGAAAAAGAGTTAAGGCGTTATTGGCAACCATTAGCGACCCTTGGCACGGAATATTCGTGGCTGCCACACAATGGACTTAACTGTTGTGCGCTCATAAATCTCGACGCGTAAGATCGCTCCTTTTGTGCCTGCTTGAAAAACCTCCGTGCTCGGGCAATTCCGGTTTCTGCGTCAACTGAAAATCCAGAATCCTTTCGTAAGGTTTCCATGAGATCAATATTGTCGATAAAAATGTTGGATCACTGAATTTCCTTGCAAAATTTTATATCATTCCCGGCTCGTATCAATGTCAAATCGAAATAATTGTAGAAAATTTTCCTTGCGTTTCAGCCGAAGCCATTTCTGGTGCAATTGTAGTGTAGCCAGTTCTTTGCAGCGTCTCAGAAGTAACCTATGCATTTGCTCTCGTTCTTCATTTAAAAATTGAGAGGCACCTGACATTGTTCTAAAATTCTTCTGTCAAAATTCGTGTTTTCTTTTAGGGTACTCATACATTGTGGCTAAATGAAATGCATTCTGCTCGACTTCATATGAGTCAATTTTGACTTCAAATACGTACATTATAATCTCAAGTTACGCTTATGCATGGTTGAGATCAACTTCGTGGGACTTCGCCATTTTCATTTGAATTTATGTATTAATTTTTAATGCAGAACTGCATTGGTACCGTTATTTTGACATTAGAAACTCAATTTAACACCGTCTTGTAAAATGTAAACTGGGATCCCTTAAAAAATGTCATTGCATCTCGTCAAGCAACATATTTGCAACTCTCAATGTTTTCCCTGTTTGTTAGATAGAAAGCATGGAACAAATTCTTGACCTGCTTGCGACTAAAGAGATCAGATCTGTTGTGGCGATGTGCGCTTGCTGTTGCGAATGCATTATTTATGATAATTGGATTGCCCTAAAACTCGGACCTCCTATTAATTTGGGCCTTAGGCGTGGTTATTATCACTTTCGCAGAAATTGTAGGATTTTGTTAAGCTGATGTTATCTGTAACTGTCATCGCAAGCTTGAAATCTAAAAGAAATTCTTCCTTGCTTTTAATATTTGCATGATTGTACTAAAATGTGAAGCAAATATAAATGCAATACGCTCTCTGAAAATGCGACTCTTCATTGCTTCAATGTTTGTACTGACTTACGTACCGAATTTAAATGCGACACGCTTAAAAAACATGTTCAACATAGATTATGGCGGATAAAATTTTGAGCATTTGCCCGGTGATGCTTAATGAAGTGTGCAGTGGCCTGGTTAGCCTAATTATATGCAGGTGTCCATGGTGTACTTTGCTCTGTCTGGGAGTCAATGAATTTGATTTATGGTGAGTTTGGAAGCAACGGTACTCATACAGGTGCACGCATGGCTGCTTCTAAAATTCATAAATTTTAATTAATACCTTTACGGAAATTCAAATTAGCTAACACATTGCCCGACTCTAAGATGCTATCCAAGATGCTATCTTTTAATATTGGAGATTTTTCTCAAATTCTACGCCCGTTAGCACATTTAGGAGTGTCAAAAACGGGGGTTTGTAAAAGAGATCTGAATTGACTGTACTAACCTTTACAAGTTCGAAAATAAAGGGTGATGGTTTTATTTGCGCAAGGATGTATTTTGATGCACAATCGCTCTCAGTTTTTGTGTTAGCTTAAGGAACGTCTGAACTGAACTTTCATGCCCGCGTAATGCTGCCAGTCTCCTTGAACAACTCTACAATTATGATAATTTTGAACAGAGTAACTCGCCCGCCCGCAGAGATGGTTATCGCCCCGCCGTACCTTATTGATGAATTGTCTCTTCTTGCAACATGACTGCCCCGATTAGATCCCAAAGTTCCATTGTCTGAGCGCAGGTTTGCCTCAGCCCAGTACGCTCTGTTTTATCGAGCAATTAGTGCTCGTTCTGTCACAAATCATCTTTTTCATCGCGGTGACTCGTCTAAATTTCACAATTCTTCGAGGTTCAAGTATCGTCATATTTTTATCGCGGTGCCATTCATTTATTTATTGGATCATTTTTTGCTCCTTGGCTAGTTTCTTCGCGCTATCCCAGAACATATGGACTTTCATTGCGTAGACTAGCGCGCATTAAAACTTCATGATATACCCTTCAAAGAGATGCAGCTATTGTTTCTTTGCGGATTAGCGCATCCAGGGTGAAGATGTAAAGTCCCAGACTGAGAGCTAGGTAGGCCTTTCTTTTGTAGGAATAAGATAGGTTTTTGTTGTTGACTATCTTTTTTCGCTTCTCAGCTGATCATTTTCTCAGCACAAATTACTGTCTTTCTCAACTTTTATCATCTTTTAGAAGCTTACTTACTTCTATCTAGCAATTTCTATACGCATCCTTGTGCCTAGATTCCCCGCTTTCATAATTCCATACCAAATAGGGCCTACTTTCTTCCTCTAGTGGGAGCACTTTTTGTAGGAAGAAAGGCTCTAATTAACTTTTATTTCAATTTTCTGGTATATCTCGTTTTATAAAACTTCATCTAATGTTACTTTCTCTGATTTTACTTATATCAGCTTAGTTTAAAAATGAGTACATTTTGACGTGTTTGATTCGTCGTCTTCTGATGAAATTTATTCGACTTCTGCTGATAAAATTTATTGTTAAAAGGAAATCTTTTCTACTTTTTTCATTTGCTTCAGTTGCCAGAATACATGCTGAAAAGAATTTCCCTTGAGAACCCTATTACCATTGGGTTAAAGAAAACCAATTTCCCTAAAATATTCATGTAACTAGAGCTATTGTTCGATGATCAAACGTCTGCATGCCCACGTCTAGAAAAAGACGCTCGATTTACCGGTGCAATATCTGAAAAATCTGACGCAGAATCTCTAGTCTCACTATGATATCATGGAGAGTAGATTTGCACGTAGAAATCGCTCGTTTCTCCACACATCAATGTAGGGACTCCAGTACTCTATTGAAGAACGCATTTTATAGGTCACTTGGTCCAATCCTTTGTGTATCTTTCCATCAGGTAAAAGTCAATAGCCGATGTCTTAAGAGGAAGTTTAATGCTGGTGTCTCGTTCGCTGTTTCAAAAATAATATTCTTCTCAAGAATTCTGCACTTACGAAGCATGTTGTCTACCTGGCTGTATACGCTAAGTCATTAACCTGCTTGGTCAGAGCGAGGTCTCTACGCGCTCCCTTGTGTTTTGTTTTTGGCTGCAATGCCGTTAGAAGCTTTAGCTCTTAACCGACACTTTGGGGGCAAAAACTTTGGCTCAGAGCGAGTATTACCGGCTCTTGAAAGCACCCGCCGTGCCGTCTGAAGGTTTAGTGCTCACTCCCCAGGGCGAGTCTGTCCGGGCCCTCTATTTCCGACGTTCGTCAACAAATCGAGTATTTGTTGTGTTCGAGTATCAGAAGGGCCGCGCGCACCGTAAATTGTAGTTTGTATACATTTGGGCTGCTCTCGGTTTTTGAGTTCGAGCAAAATGTTCCTGGTATAAATTAAAGTAGGAACGACTAACGTGTTTTTTCCATTCGAGTCCGAGAGTGTCACTCGAGTGTGCCGTTCGTCTTCGTTTCACTGGGCTGGACTTCAGCCGTGCGTTACAATTTATTCTGACGGCCTTTGTTCTATTGAATACTGTGTCATTGTTTAATTAAACCATATGCGAATTTCTTCAATGTAATGATAAAGTAGTGCTTACGCTCTTTTTGATTTCCTCAATGCTCTCCCTACCTGAAGATCTTTTCCTTTATACAGACTACGACCGTATTTATATAGACTACGACCGTACACTTTTAAGAAGAAGAGGTGAAGTATTAATTCGCGATTAGGAAACGCATTCATTTCCTTGACACAGTGTTCAATCGAAAGATTCAAGTGCTATCTTCTTACAAGTTTTGCATTTAGTTATTTTTCACGTCATGAAATTACTCAGTTTGATAAATTTTAACCTAAAAAATTGTTTTGTATTATACAGTGCCTCAAATAATTACGATCAATTCTGAAATTTAAAATTGACTAGCATCAATTCGATTTCAGAGAATAACACCTTAAATTCATTTTTGATATAGATCTATTCAGTGTTTTACGATTTATTCATTCAGCGTTTACTGGTGTTGCCAGTTGTTCTGTTCTGGGCTTCCGAAAATAATTTCATACTACCTGAATAATAGTCAACACTTAAACAAATAATTCTATCTTTTCTTTAATTGTTAGTTGAACATTTTTCAAATTTCTTCGCCCGTGGCCCGAACTTTATTCTCACGTCTTTCATTTCTTTCAGGTTTGGTGCAGTTCAATAGAGCACACACATACACGGCTGCCGAAGGAACTCAACCTCCCGTGACACAACACAGAACAATCGTACACTCCTAGTCCAAGACGACCTATTCTGTTCCTCTCGCTCCAGAGACCTCTTTTGATTCAGTGACCGAAACTACAACTCCTGGGCGTGAAATCAAAGTTTCTTTCGGCTTGAACTGAAAGAAATTCCTTCCAGGCAGGTAATTGAAAGCCTGTATACTCTGTGGAGTCAAAAGGACCTAATCATTACACGCTCTGCTGACTTGAGTTCAAGTTGTATTGTAACATCATTGCTTCTAGTGCGAATCCACAGTTATATCATACACAAAGCTTAAGAAGATTTCACCGTGCGTTTCCACGACAATACCAATCCGTCCCCTCTCGTACTCCAGTCTTCAGACAGCTATAATCACTTCGAACACTCGCGGAGTGGACACCATCATCAAGCTTTTATTCCTCGTCGACTTACGGACGAACTTTTGGCCACCCGAACGTCGAGTCTGCCTGGTGCTTTTAGGAGACGTCCGAACAATTATCTCAACTCCACTCTTTTAGCTTCACCGAACTCGAGACGCCATAGGCCGCGTCCCTTGTGCCAACGTACTTCACCGGTCCCCAGCTACCAAACTTGTCCCCATTCCGCTAGCGACGACAGATTGTCTTCCTTGACCATCAGTGCTCCTTCGAAGAAAGGCACATTAGCCTCACGAAGAAGCGGCACCGATCCTCGATCTGATAAGACTCGTCGCAACAAAGCACCCTCTGCCAATCTTACTAAACTCAACGGTGTTGACGCACGCGTTGCAACTTTACGCAATTATCGCGTCTCTTCTATGTCGTATTCCATATCGGGTCAACACGTTTCAGCAGCTCCGTCTTATGTTGGCGCTTGGACCCCGGAACAAGAATCGGTGGTGTCTGGATTTACAGACGCCGGTATCTACGCTTCTCTCCAGCGACAACCTAATCATCGGCATCATCAGAAGCAGCATTATCAGCCTGTTGCTCAACAGCCCCCTTCTGCTCAGCAGCAACACACCTATCAAAGATTACAGCACCCGAGGGCCAAACCTACGTACGTCGCTTTACGCGGCGTCAATGCTTCCCGCTCCTCCACGCTACAAAGACCGCAAAGGTAATTTTTGAAGCCATTTCTTATAGAAAGTTGTTGTTGAGGTTCCGTGAGTCCGATGCTATGTTCACGGAATTTCCGATGTTTTGCCGTGTTGAAGAGTATATTAAAAGTATTTTAGCGTATTAATGTTTATACGGTATGATTTCTTCCTGTGATTGCACGAGTAATGCATGAGAGGTGTTTGCTACGTTGTTGTACGCTAACGAAATTAAAAGTTTGCTTTAATATTACATTTTTGTGATGTTCGTGTTTCAAACTTATGTTTGTAAGTAGCATTTTGGTTATGCAAAAGGGTGGAAGTATCTTTAACTACTAATGAAGCCGAACAATACTTTATATTGCTTTTTATGTAATTACTACAATGTTTATCTACATTAAGCTCCCAAACATAAATGCCCTAACACTAAATTCCCTAGGAGAACTTTTTACCTCATGAAATATTCCAAAATGAAAAATATTTACATTTTAATACTTTGGTTGACAAATGTCAATTTCTTCCTTATTACTTCAATGTTTAGCCGCATAATACGTCGGAATATGTTTTCACTAAACCTAATTTCCTTTGAGAACTTAATACCTCAAGAAATATTTAAATATCTAAATCATAGCCCTTTAATTTCATTGTTGACTAATTCTAACAACTTCCTTGCCAACACTTTTGTTTTGCATGCCGCGTATTTTAGGTTTCGGCAAATTAAATAATCCTTATCTTCTCTATAGAAATGATCTCCGTGTGTGAAGCATTGTGTGTTTCTCATAATAGTCTTCAATCTCTCGCGCAAGTGTAGGGCACGCTGTTATGCAGTGGCCATGGTACACCTGAATCGCTTGATATTCAGTGTGATGCTGTGGCCCTGGCTTCTCATTGTGCTGAGCGAATCTTGTGGGTTTGATTTGTATCAAGTTCTCATTGTCTTGTTACTTCCTTCTTTCCGTTCTTCAGACAAACGTTAAGAATTGACGCTCCCAGGGGGACTATGTGAGGGCCCGAGCTAAAGGTTAGGTAGGCTTTCTTTTTGTTGCAGTGGAAAAGGATTTTGTTTTGTTACGGACCACCCTTTTTCGGTTCACTGCTGTCCTGTTTTTCAACACCTTGTACTTCCTTCTTCAATTTTGATCTTGTTTCATAATCTTCTTTCCCAACTTACTGTTTCTATGCCCTTTCTGCGTAGATTCCGCGTTTCCTTAACTCCATACTAAATGGTGCCTTCCGCCTTCCTCTCTTTGGATTGCATTTGTTGCTGCGGGTAGGGAGGCTAAAACTAACAACTAATCTAATCAGACAAACGTTCTACGCGTATTGTTTTTTAGCTGATCATATTCGAGCTGCTAACTCGGTAGTTACGGTTCATTACTATTCCAGTTTGAATGTGTTTTTATTTTGATTGATTTCGGTTTTGTGTAGCAGCTTAATTCTGTGACAGGCGTTATAGCGAGATGACGGCGGGTGCCGGAGGTGAGGGCGGTCTGGGAGGGGGTGAGATGATTGAAGTGCAGATCATCCCCCAAGACGACAACTGGGGCGACAACACGACCGCCATCACAGGCAACACTTCCGTCAGATCGGAGTCTTTTCAGGTCAGTAGATAGTCTCGTATCTTGCCCGGTTCGTCTAGTCCAATCCTCGAAACTAAATGAATTTTTCTCAAATTCTAGTGTGGCATGCGTGTTCTTTTCCAGAAATCGTGAAAGATTATTGTGGAAAATTTTTTTTCGAATAGCATATTAGAGATCCCTCTGGAAAATCCAACAGCTATCTCGATGTGAAGTAGCGTTTCCGGTGAGAAGATGTGAGATTCCCAGGTGAAGGGCCTTTCTTTTGTTTAAATTAAATAGGTTGTTTGCTTTATACGTTTAATTAACAATAGTAGGTTTCTGAAACCGAGCAACAGTAACTTCTCAATAGTATTCTTAATTTACTTTTGAGCTTTTTGCGTTCAAACTTAATTATTCTAAAAGAAATAGCATTCCCAAGCTCTGCGTCATTGGAGACAAAAATTTACCATAATCAAAACTATTATTCATCAGAAACGAGGTTAGAAATTCGTAGACGAAGTCGTGGGAAATTTGTTTATCATTAACCAAGAATAAATTAAAGTCATCATGTTGGTAAAGATACTATCTACCGAATCAACAGAGCTATTGATGTTTTATGTGTTTAGCCGGAAGTTTCAAAAATTCTCAAACGAGATCTTCAAAAGAAACATACGTGTACAATTATCAGTTGAAAAATGGCAATTATGGTACAATAAATGAGGTTCCTTTTTTATATTTTGACCGCTTGTTGTTATAAATCCACTTGTATGATATCTGAGAATCTTTCTCGTATAATGACGTTCAGTTGATGAACATTAGGATGCGTGATGACGTTGTATGAGGTACGTATTGACTTAGCATATTTATATATTTGACGGCGATAATTTCATTTCTGAAGTTAAGTACGTTCCAATTGTAAATTTCTACTACAAACGTCTCGTATGTGATAACCCATTGGGATTTGACTTTGACATTGATCAGTATCATATTTATTTTTAAGAATCGACAATCTTTCTGATAGCATGCTCACGTCTCCAGCAAATGAGTAGTGAGTGAGCAGAATTTAATTACTGCTCGAAAACTTGTAAATTAGATTGTTGAATTCCCTCCCCTCAGGGGGATACAACTATCGTATCTATGGGAATTAGCGCTCCCAGGGGAACAATGTGAGGGCCCGAGCTAAAGGTTAGGTTGTCTTTCTTTTTGTTAAAATAACATAGGTTATGGTTTTGTTATGGACCAACTTTTTTTCGGTTCAGTGCTGTCCTGTTTTTTCAACACCTATTACTTTTTTCTCCAACTTTGATCTTGTTTCATGAACTTCTTTCTCATCTTACTGTTTCTTTGCCCTTTCTGCATAGATTCCACGTTCCTTTAACTCCATACTAAATGGTGCCTTCTTCCTTACTCTCTTTGGATCTCGTATGTTGAGGATAGGGAGGCTTAAACTAACTAATAATCTAATCTAATTGTTGAATTCCCTGCGTTTATTTGTCGGGTCGAAGAGTTATACAATATTTATAAATGTTGTATAACCAGACGTTAATGCCTGTTGTTTGTGTAACTCTGCACTTCAAAATGCACTCACTCAGTCGTATGAGTTTCAGCTTATCATGTTATTTTCAATGAAGGAAACTCTGCCACGTTGTAGTGCTAGGGAGTAGTCCTTGACTAACGAAGCAGTAAAAATTCTTTACACTCGCCTCGGCATCTCACAAATTAGGATAGAAATCCCTACGCTGGTGGCGATTTTCTCCGTTGGGTATAGGAGAAAAAATTCTAAGCACAATACCCCACTCTACCCAGGTGTCTGAAATGGGTACCGGTCTTGACCGGGGGAAAGCGTCATGGCGTCATGGTGTTAGTTATAAGGCATTTGAAAAACCAATGTACAAGGTTATATGGTTATATGTATCAGTCTTGAATTGGAAATAAAGCATCCGTAGATGCCGATGTTTGTTTGTTTTACGCAGATGACAGTCGCGCATTTACGGTACATACCACACACCAAGCATAGTGTAAGCACATGCAACGTTTGTAATGTTTCTTTTAATTTTTCTAATGATGTTTCAAATGTTTCCAAAAATTTTTCTAAAAACGTGACCGTGTGTGCAGGACTTGGCGGTTCTGTCCCGAGACTCGGACAACACGGCCACGTTCGTGTGTCAGCGGTATGCTGGCTCAGCTGTGTGTGCCTTCGTCGCGCTCTTCGCCTTCATCAGGTGAGATTCAAGTCGTGGTACTGCCGCCGTCCTGTGGTTCCTCAACCACAACGTCATGTCCAATGACTCGACATTTGTAGGTGCGAGCGGATTTCATCAATTTAGCCTACGTGTGTGTTTTTTGTAGCTCCTCAGCTTCTATATCAGTTTAAGTAGTCTCTACATTACTAGAGGCTGAAAAAATTCAATATCAGAGGATGTGTGTACGGGCAGGCAGATTAACTTCTAATTTTAGTTGAGATTTATTGCATGAATTATTAATGAGTGTTGTTTTCAAATCCATGGCTTTACTGTGGTGTGTCTAAAACAAAAATTTATTGACGCTTTTTAATTTCTGGATTCAAATGCTTCAAAAATAATGACAAGCGAACAGTTTGATGGTACTGATTTCACGGCCTGTTTTTCAAAGCTTTTCCGATTAACTCCTAAAATTTCAAAATTTTTGATCTTGAAACATTTTATTTTTATCGTTAACCATTGCTTCTGCCCAATTTTAGCATTATAAGCAAGGTAATCTATGAGCCCTTCAGAGCAACTAAAAGACGTTTTACCTTTCTCTCTTCAACAAAGAAACTATTAAACTACGTTACGAGCATGAATTAAGTTACGTCGTTTTAGCATCATAAGCTAACTAAAAAAGCTTTATCTTCAGTTGCAACTTGTAATTCAGTCTTTTTCGGCCATATACAGTAGGTGTATTCATGGACACTAGTATTCGGCCATATACAGTAGGTGTATTCATGGACACTAATATTAGGCCATATACAGTAGGTGTATTCATGGACACTAGTATTCGGCCATATACAGTAGGTGTATTCATGGACACTAGTATTCGGCCATATACAATAGGTGTATTCATGGACAATAATTTTCGGCCATATATAGTAGGTGTATTCATGGACACTAATATTCTGCCTTGTTTCTTCGTCAACTGTGGCGCTCGTTTGAGGTTTGTTTTTTCAACTCAATGACAGTTTCTGTTCATCAATTTAATTGTTTCATTTTCTCTGATGTCTGATTTAAATTGTGACGATTTCGATTTATTATGAGGTTTAACGTCATTCAAATTCTTTCAACTTTTACTACTCCATTATAAAATGTAAATTGTCCTTTTCTGTCTAATGTGCATCTATTGGTATAATCTGCATTGATTGTAATTTATCAAAATGTTTACCATCTTTAAATTTTTTTAATCTTATGCCACTATCTTATAAAATTTTAATTATCTTAAATTTTTTATCATGCAGTAGTTTCCATTTTTTCTGTGATCGAGTCAACAAAAATCTATCTAAAAATATACCAGACTACCTCTATTTTCTATGATGCTATTGTAATTTTGGAGAATCCTCATGGTGCAATGTGCTCACGAAATAAGTTCCCATTCCTCTAAAAAAACATCTCAGCAGTAACTCTACGTATTAAAAACTCCCATAGCTGAGATATAAGGCTTGAATTAACCCTTTAACGCCCAAGTAGACTCTACGGTCGTCTTTCGAAAATAGCTTCAATATATTGTATTTCTCGTTAAATTAGTTCCCTAATGTGTTCTTTGGAGTTCACTGCCGAGTGGCAGTTCTTTCCTCATCCTGATATCAGTGATTACCTGATGCCGGCGCCAGTTTAGTGACGGTGGTTTTGATAACCGTAACAGGAGTACAAAAACGCAGACGTTAAAGGGTTAATAAAATATCACCTGATTTTCAGCCCCATACTGATGGTACTAGTGCCCCGATTGCCTGTGTTGGAGCTGAAGCGCGACCAGCTCATGTGTGACGCCGAATGTGACGGTCTCCTCATCAGCTTTTCCTTCAAGCTTCTCATCCTCCTGATCGCGTCATGGGCAGTCTTTTTCAGGTGAGGCTCGTCTGCTCCAATTCCAGGTATGAGTTCATGCGTTGGCTCATGGAAATTGATTGATTTCGCAAAATTTTTACAGGCTGCGGCTTAAAGCAGATGCGGTTATTTCTCAGTGTTGATTTTATATTTAATTTGTTGCTGGGATACTACTTGTTAGTGATTTTCAGAGCGTAATTAGCCAGTATTTAATGTTATGTAATTAGGTTCTGTTCGACAGCTTCATTTGGAAGGAAATGAACTTCTTAAATATATTTCTCGTCAATTTTGTAAGGTACGTAAAAGGGTGAATGGGAGAAAATATCCATTACCTCTGAAGCTTCTCCTAAATGAGATTCTTTCACTATATTTTGTAGTTTACGGAGTGCGCCATTTATTATTTCAAATGCCCAACAAGCGCGCAATGTACGATGGTGACAATAGAGGCTTTCGAATGGCACTTGTTTTAAAATTTCTTATTTATGTCCAGTTACATAACTGCTGTTGTCAACAGAATCTAATACGAAACTCAGAAATGATATACAAGCCAACATATAATTTGACCTGTGCATTTTACCTACTCTCTGCTTATGTATTTTATAGACGCAGAACGTGCAAATATTATAAATTTCTTCTCTTAAAATGCATCGTTATTTGCAGCGTAATTTTTCTCGTTGATTTCAGACAACCAAAGGCAACGATGCCTCGCATCTTCATCTACCGAGCGCTCATTTCGCTACTCGTATTTGTCTTCACATTTTCGTACTGGCTTTTCTACATCGTCCGCGTCTTGGAGGACCTGGAGCAGGTGAGCGGATCTTCAAGTTGACCCTAAAATGGCTCAAATTTTTTATTCGTAATCCCAACATCACAAATATTGTTATTAGTATGATGCTAGCGTCAGGTTATCACCAACATCAGAATGGGAACGGAACTGCCATCCAGCAGAAAGCTTAAAAAATCACATTTGGGCACAAATTCAACAGGAAATAAATTGTACCTACATTTTTTAGTGAGTGGGAAAAATATGGCTCATAGGGCCGTTAAAGGGATTATGTAGTCATAAAAATTGTTTTGCCATTGTGGGGTACTTCAAATTGGAAGATATCATATTGGATTTCATGGGAACAACTCGATTTGTTCATAATGTATTTAGTGGGTTGAAATCATTGTGTATATTATTCTGCTCATCTAGAGTTCAAAACAAAGTAGCTAAATGTAACATAAACTAGATGTATCAGATTTTAGTTGATGGGTACGGATGGAGCGGGAGGTTGTAGTTTCATATCAATAAACTTGTATGTAAATTGAGGAGTGTGGCTTAGTTTTTGAATGCATTCCAGGTTTAATGTGAAACTAACTAAACGAAAGCTTCAAGGCTTCTGAATCTTTTTGAAACCTGACGCAAACTCTGAAGGTCCAAACTTATTATTAAAAAACTACCGATATTCTAATGCTATGCATAACCTCATGTCCGAAGGTAATCTTCATTGTATCCTTAAGTTAGTTATAAGGCATCTGAAAAACCAACGTACAGGATATGTATATCATGCTTAATTCGAATAAAAACGCCTTTTTTCCTTAACTGATCACTTTTCACGTTGTGATCCAGGTGCAGTACAGAAGCGTGGTGCAGTTCTCACTGAGCTTGGTGGACGCGCTGCTCTTCATCCAGTACCTGGCGGTGGTGCTGCTGGAGCTGCGCCACCTGTCGCCTCAGTACTGCGTCAAGGTGCTCAGGTCCCCTGACGGCCACAGCTGGTGGGTGCACGAGCATTGCGAGCTCATTTTCGAACTTAGTGCTTTTGATTGTCATTCTGCCTTGGGCCTTTCGAGTCGACTCTTGTTCGTCTTAAGATTATTTTTGAATCCTAGTGCTTTTCATTGTCATTCTGCCTTGGTCCTTTCGAGTTGATGCTCATTCGTCTTGAGATCATTTTCTAATCCAAGTGCATTTCATTGTCATTCTACCTTGGTCTTTTCGAGTCGACTCTTATTCGTCTTGAGATCATTTTTGAATCCTAGTGCTTTTGATTCTCATTACTCTGCTGCTTTGCCTTGAGCCTTTCGAGTCGACTCTTGTTTGTCTTAAGATCATATTTGAATCCTAATGCTTTTGATTGTCAATACTCTGCTGCTGTGCGCCTTTCGAGTCGACTCTTTTTCGTCTTGAAATTCCAGTATTTTTTAATAAATTATCTTTCGTGATTGATCGTATAAGTCTTATATTTTATGCATAAATTGATTTTCGACTACTTGTTGGAGTGCATTCAAGGCCCTAACAGCGCTACGTTTCAGAGATTGTGCGGAAACAGTGTTTTTTTTATTTATTGTGTGGTAGTGTATCGGAGGTACGATGCAAATATGAGTGATGAAACCTCTTGAGGTGATACTTTAGTATTGTTGTAGTATTGATACTTTAGAATTGTCGTAGTATTGTTGAAGTTATATTTTGGAATAAATTTGAAGAGAAAAGTGATCGCATATAATTATACGCGTAGCGTAATGTTTACGAAAAAGTCAATTTTTCGAGATTGATTTGTATGCTCTGTATTTCTTTCACTAAATTGTGTTTTGTGTGCAGTTGGTACAACATTGGCCAGCTGAGCGTACAAAGAGCTGCAGCGTGGGTGCTCGAGAGGTACTACCAAGACTTCCCCATTTACAATCCCTACCTCGATCGCGTCCCCATGAGGAAGAAGACCAATAACCACACCTCGTCTTCCTTCAAGTATTACGACGTCGATGGGTCAGCTACGGGAGCTGAGGTGAGTGGTGTTCATAAATATAACTCGATTTAGAGGTATTTCTAAGGTCAAACACACTACATTTGATTTTTAGGTTGTTTGCATGATCAACTCGAAAGTCATTCTCGGTTTACATATTCATAGTAAACTTTTGTACACAAGCGTGAAAAAGAAATTGAGTTAGTTCTCCACACATGTATTGCGGCGATTTATCGAAAAATTCTTATCATGGCCCCTAGTTTGGCTCCAAAGTTAACAACGATGCACCATCAGGAAATCGACCATTTTTACCCCCGTTTAAAAAAACTCCGTTCATATCCATCAAGCAAATCGAACACACTGGACTGGTAATTGCAGTACGAAGTGATACCAATCAAGAGTGGAAAAGAGGGGTAGTAGATTCTATAAGGTTATGTAACCAGTTATGGTAAAAATTGGAACTCGCAAATGAGGGAAATAGAACGCATTCAACGAAACTCAACTGGTTTAGTTTAAGCCTACCTCAGAAAGTAGACCTGACTTTTAGAATAATTAAGTATATCTATGGTTGTAACAGCAATATTGTTTTATCCCACCTGAAAACGTTTGACAACATTTACAGGAAAAAATTAGAGAACTGAGCTATGAAAATTAGTGCACTACCCATAGTGTCGTAAAGAATGTAAGCTGAAAACTGATGACAATGCTTATAAATGGCAAAGCATTTTTCATGTGCGAGCATCTTTATATAACTAATACAGCTCTATTGCACGATTTTTTGTTGCTGCGACTGAGTTTTGACGATTTGTAAAAGTTTTTCCGCTTTTTGAAAAAAAGCTTCTTACTCGCACTTTAAGTTTGTAGTTAACTGTCCACTTTCAATTGATATCTGTATTATGTGAAGTGCTTGTTTTCGCCTTCGCCTTTTCGAGGAATGTCATAATTATCGTTTGTGTATTTATGAGTAAAATTTAATTTAAACTAACGTTAAACTCTGTTTATAAGCTGATTCATACCCATTATTAATGATTAATTGATCAATTGACAGTCTGTGCTATTTCTACACATTCTCAAATGTGCGGCTAATTATCCTATGAGCTTCAAGTCCACCTTCAGTAACGAGTGTAACAACAATGTTTCTTTTTGTACATCTGAAGGGTCAAACACGAGCTGTTCTGACAGCCAACGCCCGTCGCCGCGACTCAGCGCACAACGAACGCTTCTACGAAGAGCACGAATACGAGAGGAGAGTGAGAAAGAGAAGAGCTCGGCTTTTAACAGCCGCCGAGGAGGCTTTTACGCACATCAAGCGCATGCATGATGAGCACGGTAAGTTTGGAGCTTCGTGAACTAGTGTCCGCACTGCGCGAAATTTCACTGTTGTTTCGTAACAACCACGGCCAGCTGTAACCTATGTAACACTAATAAAGTCAAAGGATTGTGGTGATCGAAGACCTGAGCTGGGCCCACATTCATATTGGTGAGTGACCCACACTCTTGTGTGAGATGTAAGAGGATATATTAGTGTGATATTCGTGTAACACAAGTGAAAGTGATGTATTGAAATATCACTGTCGCGTATTTTTACACAAGTGAGCCAACAAAGAATTCGTGGACTCGGGAAACTGCCTGTGAACAATAAATTTTAATAATCAATTGCTTGCATATCATACTTTACGTGTATCAGACTTATTATCAACATTTTTACTAAATGAAAAATTGGTCAGGCACAAAAGGAGTGAAATTCAATGAAAAGGACGAGTTAAAGATGCGCACATTATTTCGTAAGTGCTGGCGGTTTTTCTTATTCTGTTTTAAATTAAAACTATCACCTTACGTTTAAAATACTTATACTTTGTTAACTTGTTTTTTCCTGTTCTAAACTTGTAGGTATACCTCAAATACCTCAATGTTTTCGTTGCCGGTTTCCACTTCGAATAATAATAAAATGTCCTCATTGCTGGAATTTTCTCTTTTAGTGTGGAAGCCATGGAGCTTATGCGCCTCGTATGAAGTGATTCAGCAAATATGCAGCTCATACAAAAATGCCCACTAGTTGATCAAAAATGTTTTGTCCTGATTTTGCAAAAGGTAGAAGGCTTCGAATCGTCAATGTATGCACTTTCTATTTAATGAAGTAAAAATTTTAACCACACATCTTTCTTGAAAACTTTGTCTCTTTTCACTTATAATTGCTAACCATTTTATTACGAACAAACATGTTTTGAAAAACCTTTGTATGATTCTCGTTCCATTTATTCTCATTATTTACGTGAATATTTGCACTTAATATTGCTTTTGCTTGAGCCGGTTTTTGACCACCACAGCACAATCAATATCCTCAACCTAAATTTCTATCATGTTCAGTTCCATAAAAAACTGCTGCTGTCGATAGAATCAAATACAAAATTCAAAAATAATACACAAAATGAAGCTGACAACCAATGTGAAATTTGACCGACAAACGTAAATATCGCTGCTTTTGAACTGAACTGACTTCTACTTTTCCAATCAACACTGACATCAAACTTCATTTTGCCAGGTCCCACGACGCCGATGAACCCACAGGAAGCGGCACAATCCATTTTCCCCGGCCTGGCCCGGGCGCTGCAAAAGTACTTGCGTGTGACACGCCAGCAGCCTCGCCACAGCATGGAGTCCATCCTCAACCACCTTGCGCTCTGCCTGCAGCATGACATGAGTCCCCGGGCGTTCCTAGAGAAGTACTTGCAGCCGACCCCCATACTGCAGGTTTGTTGTTCTCAATTACAAGTCCCCTCAGGGGGATACAACTGTTGTATCTATGGGAATTAGCGCTCCCAGGGGGACTATGTGAGGGCCTGAGCTAAAGGTTAGGTA
>JACJUY010000175.1:62345-98507 GCA_014220935.1 Platorchestia sp. MABIK | reverse complement strand
TTGATCTTGTTTCATAAACTTCTTTCTTATCTTACTGTTTCTATGCCCTTTCTGCGTAGATTCCACGTTCCCTAAACTCCATACTAAATGGTGTCTTCCTCCTTCCTCTCTTTAGATCGCCTTTGTAGCGGATAGGGAGGCTTAAACTAACTAATAATCTAATAATCTCAATTACAAGTTGTCCTACAATTGAGACAAATGTTGGGGACAAATATGGGTAGAAATGTTGTCCCGTATTGTAGGTTTGTTGTCCTTAACTTCTGTCTCATAGCGCTGGTGTTATTAGGCTACTCTTAACCCTTAAACGTCAGCATTTTTGTTCCCGAATTAACGTTATTACAACCACTGTCATTAGACTGGCACTGATACTGACATCAGGTTGTCACCAACATGAGAATGAGGAAAGAATTGCGGCTCGGCACTGAATTTAGCAGAATACATCAGGGAACAAATGTAAGAAGAATTAGTATATATTTATACTATTTACGAAAGAACACCGTATAGTCCTCTGCGGCGCTGAAAGGATAAATTGCGAGCCTGTCTTTATTCCTGTGTTTTGTCTCATGACACTGGCTGTTGCTTTTTGTATATGCCCCTAGTTTGCTCGTTTGTTTACATTCTCACGTTTTGGTTCATAGGGCAGGATTCGACCTACTCTTTTATGGCATGAACTTCAATTCTCAATGTTTGTGACACCAAATTTTTTTTTCAGTCGATACTAGTTAGCATCTCACGAATATAGGTTGTAGATATATACTGTATATTGGGTCTCAGAACAAACAAAGTGCTTATTTTCTCCTTCTCTTTTTATATTTCACTTGAAGCGTCACTAGTTGTCTCAAAATGTTGCTTCACAATCGCTGTGTGACAGCACTTTATCCCTCTGCATGCTCAATACAACCAACTTGCATTGCGTCTTGTTTCCTTAGTTCCCTTCGTTCTTCCATAAATCATGTTACTGAGAGTCAGATGAAATTTTTAATCATCCCTCAAATCAACTTCAATGTTTTTTAATTTTTCTTGCCGCTGTTAACTTATTTTACTTGTCATTGTTAATTTCCATGGCAACGGTTAATTCATTTATCTTGCGTCTATTAATTTATTTTCTTGGAACTGATAGTTTCTTTATCTTGTTAATGTGAATTTATATTCTTTGTCACTGGTAATTTATTTCATTTGTCACTATTAATTTATTTCTCTTGTTACTCTGTACATGTTTTTTTGTCAGTGTTAATTTAGTTTTTTGCGAATGTTCATTTATTTTTCTTGCAACTGTCAATTTATTTTTCTCGTAACTGTCATTTAATTTTTCTTGCTTCTGTCAATTTAGTTTTCTTGCTACTGTTCATTTATCATTTTCGTTAATTCCATTTTTTTGTTGCAGAACGACCAGGAGCACCGAGGCGTTCAGTCGTGGGGCCTGGTGTGCGAGCAGCTGCTATCGCGACCCATCAAGGCGGGGACGGTGTTTCAACTGCGGCAGAACGACGTGTCGCTTCTGTGCTGCGTCCAACCTCTGCCTCATTACAACATCAACGAGGAAATCATCCATCCCAAGAGCAACAAGTTTGTCCTCAGGCTCAATTCTGAAACTAGTGTATGAAGAATTCGTCCAGAGGGTTGGAAACTCATACTCACACGATGTTCGAAACGAGTGTATGGAGACGTCGTTTTCTTGTGTGATGTCGAGGAAAGTGAGAGTTCTGTGAGAAAAATGAGAGTTCTAGGTTTTTTATACATCCCGTGATGTTCAGTTTATGAACAAGAAATCCAGAAATGAAAGAACCTTTAGAGCTATAGATTTGCTCGTAACTGAACTCAGATACGCTGACTATTTTCATTTCACTGATGAAAACGAGAGACTGTGATCAAAGTGGCTATAGCAACTAATACTGTACAAAATAGTTTGCTCTCGCAGTACTGATAACTACGTGAATACCGAGTTCTCCCAGAAGGAGTTTTCGAACATGAAGAACGTTAGTTCCAGTGTTGGGCGTGTTCTTGAACTTTTTTGAAACATTCAAATCAATCTGTGTCACTATACATTGAATTGATTTATTTCGTAAGTTATCGTGATGGCTTTCTGATGGTCCCACTTGTGGTGAGATTTGATGAAGGAAATTTAGCTCGCAAATAATAGTCCAGGACTGATGAAACCTATTGGAAATACGTGGTTCCTGCTCGTTGTTGTGTAACCTCAATTGATGAGATGTGAGACCGAACGCTCATTTCGTGTTCAAAGAAGAAAGATCATCTCGGTCAATGTAAGACATTTTTATGTGCTGGGTCGCATTTATAAACGTGTGTTTGAAATGAACCTTCAGTGATTCTCATTCGGATATTTCCTGAAGTCGTGTAATATATTGACGCTGATATTCATGCCAGAAGTCGTAGCTACAATGTAATTGCTTAACTGTACTCGAGAGCAACGTTGAAAGACGCTCTCCTTGTATTTATGTAAATTGTTTTTGTTTTATTTATTTTTTACCAAAGAGTATTTCCCTACTGAGTTCTTCTTTTTTGCATCGCAAGTGGTCTGATTCTGACAATGATCTCCAGCTTGTTCAGCGTATATATGAGGGGAGAATTTGTGGTACATCTGCGTGTTTCATCGCGGATTGCTCTCTTCTCTTTTCTCAGTGATAACGCATGCGCATCAAGCGAATCTCTTTCAAGCATTTTATTCTTAATTAAGTTCATTGAAATATCTACAACGTTGTAGTCATTTTAACTCCTCAACTTTTTTCTCGTCGTTGTTCAGGGAGTCCTTAGCGTCATTTCCAGTTTCTCTCTGTCGTGGCTTCAATGTTAAGCCTTTTGTTTCAGTGTTTAGCCTTTCTGATGTGAGTTACCGATTTGTTCAGTGTAATAAATATGGGCATTGAAGAGCTTGATGTACTTAATGTCACCGCTGTCTCACATGAATTCAAATATTTCAAGTGTTTCATGAATGATTTTAATAGCAACGATTATTTGGCCCGTTTTCCAGAGGTGGTTGTGGTTGCTAACAATGTTTACCTTTTAAAATTGCTATAACTTTTTCCACAGACTGGATAGGGAAATAAAACTGGCATTATTGGAAAGAAGAAGAGTTAATTGTTCATTTTGATTTTACTTCACTTTTTACCTACGATTCAAAATGCCCGCTGTGATGATACGATTCAAAATGCTCATTTTCCGTTGATCGTTCAGAAACTTTTCTTCCAGATCTTCCTTTTTTAATGGAAGATTACGGTAATCCCAATAAAATGGGATTGCCACTTTTGGAAGTTCCTCTGAATCTTTTTGTTATGTTTGAATCGGAATTCCGAGAAAAATTACCTCTGAGTTCCGACGATCGACCCAATCTTCGTCATTTCTTCGATGATGAACTTGCGTTGTTGAAGAGTCAGTTGTGCCATGTTTGCTGATTACAATAATCATCTCTCCTGCACCTTTGGTGTTTGCGCCTATTAGAAGGGTATACCAGATACGTAAGAAAATATTGAATTCCGTCCCTTCGGATGTTTTATGTTATAATCTGCTATTTCATATATTTTAAAGTTATTGAAATTTTAAAACGTATACATTTTTAACAACCACCCTGTGTATTCAACACTTTAAGTATATTGATATATACATCGAACCGACTGACAATATGTATTTGAGTAAATTAATGGAATTTGGTCTCATGCGCGGTTTTCAAAGGCCAAGTACGTCAAATGTATATCTCGGTTATCATAGCAATTTCTCATCAGCTACTGGACAATTTTCATACGATATCTGAGAGCTAAAGTATCTATTGCTGTCAATGCATCTATTCTGAGCGGCCTACCTTGTGGTGCAGTATCAGTTTGTCTTTTTCGAAGTCGCATGCTTTGACTGAATTTTTACCAGTGACATTTTCAGAAGTTAGTGTTCAGGAATCAAACTTAATGACTGTTATCAACTGTAGTGGGTCACCAAGCGCGATAGTTAATTGAAACATCGTTGTTTGTCAGTTACTTTAATCAGCGTCCGCTCGCAGTGATCGCTGTTTCAGTTAGGGTAGACTATGCTCTTGTTTTTCCTCACTGATAAAAGTCACGTCTTCTCTTCGATCAACTTTGTAGATATGTATAAACTAGATTTTGGATCATTCGCCTGCCTTTTTTCATCATTTGAAAATATTAATGTTATATCAACAATTTAACATTTTATGCAAGGTATATTCTCGGAGTTGTTCTTAAGGAGTCAACTATGTATGCTTTGGGCATACATGAACTCACGTGAGGGTGCCGTTAGAGTAACTTTTCTATAATAATAACCATTATTATGATCATTATAATTTTGAAAGTGAGAGCAACGAATGCGTTTTATTGGTAAACATTTAAAAGTGACGTCACTAATTTGTAGTATATCAACTTTCATCAAGCGTAAACTCCCTGACGAAGGTAAAGAACAACGTTGCGTAATGCTTCAACGCATGAAAACCAATTTCCTGAAGCCCTTAGTGCACGTTCGTCTCAAATTGCATAAACTGAATAGATTT
This sequence comes from Platorchestia sp. MABIK, assembly GCA_014220935.1. Taxonomy (NCBI): domain Eukaryota; kingdom Metazoa; phylum Arthropoda; class Malacostraca; order Amphipoda; family Talitridae; genus Platorchestia; species Platorchestia sp. MABIK. Next base: position 93,997 of record JACJUY010000175.1, on the reverse strand, counting down.
CCGACTATTTAAATTTTTTCTTGTTCTGATGAACAGTTGTTGACTTAAAATATTTCTCGAAGAGGCTTTTCAAGGGATGCTTTTTGGCTCGCGGTGCTTTGCAGAGAGAGAAGTTTTGCCCGTCCTTCTTGTGCGAGGGTTCTATTCCAGGAACAGGAAATTGTCATCGTGGAACAGCCGGCAGCCAAAGTTTTTCTCTTGATTTGATTATTGAACGTGCTGTTTTTTTTCTACGTGAAAAATTGTCAAGTTTATACCAGAAAGCTTAAGCTGCCAATTTGAATGGAATTTGAGCTCAAAATGGGTCGATCTTCAGAAATTTTGGGAGAAAAAGCATCACGTATTGACCAGATTGAAGGATAAACTTGCGCTGTTGTTCGTAGTCTTACGGCGACGTAAACTAATTGAGAACTGTCTCGCGACCCTCGCCGGGAAAATTGATCCGTCGTGTACTTTACCTCTTTGTGTTAATATAGAATACATGAATGTATTATTTATAAATATCAGCCTGTAAATATTTTACAAGTAATTCAATAAAGAGTTGCGAAATTTCTGTCTTCCTTGCACCGTTACTTGGGGATTGAAACGGCAATTTGACCTAAGTTTATTTTGTTATTTGTTCATTGTACAAAGAAGATATCTTTTAACGTTCCAAAATATGTACAGCTCATTAGGATGTGTTACATCTATTAGGAATTATGTCAAGTTTGTTATCGAAGCTTAAGAGCTAAAAAATTACAATCTACCTTCTATTTTAGCTCAGACAATTTAAAAATTCTACGCAAACCAATCTAGTAGACCCAGTTTTCACGCATTTCTTTGGCAGTTCACTCTTCACGGCAAATTTCCCATCCAAAAACTTATTTGCTCTTAAAGGTACCGTGTAGAAAAAAAACGTGAACATACGTTATCTAACACGCATTACGCGTTCTTAGATGAACATATGTTATTGCACAACAGAATAACCTTTCCTTTGGGGCTTTCATGAAGTAAAACTGCGACGAAACATCGCGTACAATTTTTTTATTCCAAAATATTTTGAATAAAAATCGAGTGATGCTCGGATTATTTTATACAATTATCTACTAAGAAATTAAATAAAAAATTATCAAATGACACCATCACAAAGCTAAAGTGAGACACTGTAGTTTGTGTTGTCCTAAATTTCAATTAGAAAATCGATGACAAAAATAAAGTGTTTTCAATAAGTTACCCTTGCTGTTAATGGTCACTGATGATACTGATTCTCATAGCCATGAGTTAATTACTAACTCTAAATTGTTACTAATCTTAATAACGAATCGGCATCTGAAAAAGTAGAACAATCACATTCACAGTGTAAATTCACAACATGTTAGTTATGCCTAACCTTCACTGTTCGAGATATATTTCACCAGCCGTCAAAACACATGACGTGGGCGGAAAACTAGAGTTTCTTAGCTTACAATCAGCATTCAAACTCATGGAATCGGGACAACTAAGTTTTCCACTTACTCCGAAAATATTATAAGCTCACATAGTGCCATAAGTCACTGCGATGAGCTAGGATGCTTTCAAATGAGGTAGTGTACTGTAGGAAACTCAACTATATTCAAGGACGACTGAGTTGTAACTATAATCATGATGCTCATATAATTTTGATGTTTCAAGTGATAGTGATGTGCATCTTCGACACTGATTAAATTATGTGACCTTTGGTGCGACACAGTTCGAGTGCGCTAGCAAACCCATGTTACTACTAAGGCGCTCGGCTATTGGAGGGTGGGCAGCTGAAACCTCTGGGATTCCAGCTGCACTCCCAATCGAAATCCATACTATTCTTCTAACTGCTTCGCGAAAGCGAAGGGGTCCACATTTGCTGTTAGCTGGCGACCCCGGTGGAAAAGCGACCACAAACAATAAAAATAATCAAGGACGACAGGGACTGTTTGCTCTAAACGTCTGAGAGCTGATGTTTTCCTACTGCTTGATGAAATAGTGCGACCTTGGATTGATTTTCAAGAATAAATGCTGTAGAGATAAAATAATCGTAAAAGTGAATAAATTGTCTACTGTTTACTCACAAATGTAATAATATCTGCATGAAGATACATATCCTATGGCAACGTACGCGCTGGAAGACTCTGGCAAACGGCCGGTTAATTTCAGGTCTGAGCTCCAGAGATGGTGCAAAGCGACTGTGTTACGTCTCACTGTGACGGAGAGAGTAGTCAAGATAAAACTAACATTTCAATTCAAAATATGAAAAAACAGGAGGCCTGAACGAAATTTCTACCTTTCTTCGTACTGTTCACCATTAGTTCTAAATCGAAGAGGCTCTTCCACTGATGGCAAAAATTACTGTACAGGGCAAATTTTGCCCCCAGTTAACAATCATTAACTACAGTTTTTTTTAAACATTAAGCACAACAACTTGCTTCAAGTTATGTACGTCCTCTACATAGTAAGTTCACAACATGCTGAACAATACAAACATAGGGAGTAAGATAATGAAAAAATGTCAAACTGCGAAGTGAAAACCACTCGCATATTCTCACACTTGATAATTGCACGAAACACTAAAAGAGTACTCTCATATCACGCATAAATAGAGTAGCGAGTGTTGCGGGATGCTATCTTCGCAGGAGTGTCGGTAGAAATTCGGCCCCGACGTTTAGAGATGACAGGCTGACCCACGCGTACCGACGCCAGCCTTGATCGATTGGGTCTAGTGGGTTTGGCAGTTGTTGCAGAACTTTCTGCGTCTCCAAAAGCTGTCTTAAAGTACCTGAAATTTGAGAAATCTTGTCGCGACGGACCGGAATATATTCGCTTCCGCCGTTGACGAGGAAGGTTTTCTCGTTCTTTAGTATCATCTTGCTGCGCCGCTGTGCCTCGACTCGAAAAGGTTTGATTCCTTGGTCGTCTCCCAGCAAGACGAGTTGCCGTAACTACAGTTCGTGAGCCGACACTAGAGCTCGAACTGCTTGTAACGCTCACAGTTTTCAAGGGTTCTTGAGCCTCCGTTTTCGTTTCTTCATTGTCAGCTTTTGGCGATGACATGCGCCTCCGAGCAAGAGGCTTGAGAGTAGAAGAAATGCGCCGTTCCACCGCAGCAGGTCCGAAAGCCGTTTCGTAGCGCGTCCTGGTGGTAGCTGTGACTCCAGAGGAGTCTCTCTTCCAGTCAATATTGGCAAAAGGGTCTTCGGAGTCTGAATAAGAAGCTAAATCTTCTGCCTTGAATTCTTTCACATTTTCGTAGGCAACATCGTCCTGAGAATCCAGAGGCTTTGATGTTGGCAAGCGTGGAGGTGCGGGAGTGGTAGTTGTACTGGTGGTAGTAGTTGTAGAACTGAAAGTAGAGCGAGATGAGCCGGTACTAGTTGAATAAGTTGAACTCTGATGGGAGTACCGAGGTGTAGTTGATGGTTGCACCACCGAGAAGTAGCCATATCGCGGGGTAGATTGGAGGTATCGAGGAGAAGACACCTCAAACCTAGAAGAAGTACTGCTGATTGACACCACCGGTTTACCCACCTCGAATGAAGCTTTAAACGGAGACAAAAACGCTCCTTCAGTGGTCGAAGAAGTGGTCGCATCTTTGTGGGTAGTACTTGGACGAGCTGAGGTGGAAATAACAGGGCGCTCGGATGAAGAAGAAGAAGCCGTTGCTAAAATGGGCTTCAGAGTTGACTGAGAGCCAACGTTGGTTGAAATAACGTACCCAGATGACGGCAAAAGTTCATTCACAGTACTTTTTGATTTCGATACAGACCGAGCAACAGATGGCGATTTATAATCTAAGCCTTTATCCTGACGAGACCCAGAAGCTCTACTCTGTGCGTCACCAGTTTCATAGTACTCATACTCGTATTCAGACGAGCCGATAGGTCTGTTCGCGTTTTCATATTCTAACAAGTAATCGTAATACAACTCCTCTTCATCAATAGGTTTGTCCTCAGTTTCGACGACTGGAGCTTGGGTTGCCCAAGGGTCGTTTGATCGGATCAGTTCGTTCTTATCATCGTACGTTGCCTGCTTCTTGCATTCCGTGTCCCACCAGCTGGCGCAAATAAAATTTTGCTGATCGAAGATGGTATCGTTGGGGCACAGGAACTTATGGTCGCGAATCTGAAACAGAGAAAGAGTTATTTTTAAGTTGGGATATTCTGGCATTTGACTTCCGTTTTCCCTTAATTAAGCTTTTTGTCACAGTGAAACTCGAACTTTTAGTTGCATTCGAGGGTGCAATATTTCGGTGTCCTAGTGTCTCAGTCAGATATATTCTGTACTACACTGGCTTACCGAGGATAAAAGTACGGAAAAGTTCATCGTGATGAGACAAAAAGATATTGAGGAAAAATTTACGCTGGCACTGGAGTTGAAAGGTCAGGTGTGCGGAAACAGCTTTAGGCGATGACGAGGTAAGTTTTTTCGTTCTATAGTAGCGTTCCTTGAAAAATAGCTTAATTCCAATGAAGATGATACGAAAAATATTAATTTTTAAAATGTTTTAACATAAAGAAGAACAGAACCCATGTCAATTGTCAAAACAAATGATTTAGAGAAAAACATATAAAAATGTATTTCCTTTGTTGGATTAATCTAAATTTAATAACGCATGTAAATACATGTAATCAAAAATATAACAAAGCCAGTAACGCACTGATAAAAGTCACTCTTGTAAGTGCGCTCTTACACTGAAATACGAGCTTATGAGGTGCTAATTAGCAACTCATAAGCACTCCCCCTGGGAGTGCAAATTGCCATAGATACAATAGTTGTATCCCCCTGAGGGTAAAATTTTTGGGTTATTTATTGTATAAGCCGAAAATCATTTTCCCCATATCAATGGAAAAATCAGAACCATGATGCGTAGTCGAAATATTAACTGAGGAAGCAAATGCGTTTGATACTTGAAATTGATTCATATTATCAACACTTCATAGCTTCATCCCTACTTAAAATAATAGAAAAATAAGTAAAAATTTATTACAAATATATGTATGACTGGAAAATAACATTGAGAACCACGGGGGACCTAAATAAAGACAACTACTTCTGTACATTTAATTTAAACTCGCAGAGGAACGCGTGCTTTTGTATTTTCAGAATACATTAACCGAAACACATGTACGTAAACCCAAAACAGTTTTAACGGTTTAAAGAAATCTCTTCACAAACGATGGTTGCAACACTGATTTTTTATCAAAAAGTTACGCAACATTTGAGTCGAGCGCAATCTTTGTCAGTTTAAGCACAAGCGCTGGCCAGCGGTGAAAGTGGCGGCTATCCGTGACGAGTCCGAGACGATCGAAAATTCGTGAGACAAGCACGACGCCTCCAAACAGCCCACGTGAACGAAACTGTCACAATGGTTCGCAACACACACAACCTACTCGAAGGAGCAGCCGAAATGGTTCGCAACACTTAGAACCTACGCGAAGGAACTGCCGAAATGGTTCACAACACTCAGCTAACGCGAAGGAACTGCCGAAATGGTTCACATCACTCAGAACCTACACGAACGAACTGCCAAATGGTTCACATCACTCAGAACCTACACGAACGAACTGCCGAAATGGTTCACATAACTCAGAACCTACGCGAAGGAACTGCCGAAATGGTTCACATCACTCAGAACCTACACGAAGGAACTGCCGAAATGGTTCACATCACTCAGAACCTACACGATAGAAATGCCGAAATGGTTCACATCACTCAGAACCTACGCGATGAAACAGCCGCAATGGTTCACGAGTCACTCACCGCAGTTAATTCAACACCTTGAAACAGCCAAAATGGTTCGCAACCCCAGCAGCTAACGCAGCTGAAACACTTGCAATGCTGGTAACACGGAACTACATCACTCAATTGGTACTAAACTGTGCTGTGATGTGCAGCCCACGTAGCACTGAATAGTCACAGCGCCATTCATCAAAACGAAAAATTTTATACCATACAAATCGAGTTTCTCAGTTCATTTGATTTCAGTTTATTTTATAAGAAATGAAGAAGAATGGTCCTAGTTTATAACTCCATACACTCAATAAAACGTAAATCTGAAACACTGTAAATTTGTGAGTGAAATCAACTTTACGGTATTCATATTGCGTGAAATGAGACTCCCGCGCACGTAAATCGTGACTTTTAGTTGCAAAAAAACGTAAATTCCATCATATCAAAAAGCTTTCTGAAATAATATTTGTGTAGAGAACCAATAAAAATAATTAATAAAACCTGCCGCTTCAACGCGGAACGGTTACTGTAAATCTATCGGCAGGGTTACTGTGAACGAAGCTGGTTTTAAAATTACGCAATGAACTCGCACAACTAGAAATCTTTTTCAAGATTTTTTGATAACTAATAGATAATTAATGACATTTATCAAATATTTTAAAAATTATGATTTGATTAATAGAAAATCTAGCTTAGCCAGTGATTCTGAAAATCCTTTTTTTTTAATTCTAACATTACAACACCACGAGTGGAGGCCAAGAAATTCATTTTTATCAGTCGATTGGACACTTAGATCTCACAAAAGTGGTTAATTAATCTTTGACAGAAAAATCGACCGAAAGAAAGAAAAAGATACACCGTCACTTGTTATTCTTATACCGAATCATGTTAAAAGTTTTGTATTTTCTTGCGTGTTTTAAGTTTCACTTTTTCCGTTAACTATTCAGCATTGAGGTTGAAATTTTAAATACATGGAAACTTTTGCAATAAAAAATGTAAATTTTAACACTGGTTCTTTTTTTAATCTTACGTGTGAGATTTCCCACGAATCGACTTTTTGAAATTTTAGTTCTGTATTCGACTTCAAACAACTCAATTTCATTGATACTAACCGTTTGAATCAATTTTTAAGTGAAGCCCTTGGCCACGACCACGTACGGAAATAAAAGGTACCTTCACCTTTAATTGAAATTTGTATTCAAAACAAATCTCTATTCTATTCTTGTACCAATCGTTCACAGTTCTAAAATAATAACGGTAATAACAATCGATGCAAAACGAACATAATCTCTTCAATCAAATTCAAATCCAAACTAAAATGAGAGACCCTCCAAGCATCTACTGAGCAACTGCTTCAGCACTAACATTCTGCACGGCTTTCGCAGACTTCAAAATTCATTAGCTGGAGATGAAAGCCTTGGGACGAAGACAAGGCTTAAAGTCTCGACAAAAAGCCCCGTCATGCGATAGCTGTCCTCTATGAAGCATAATCCTAAAAACATTCACTATCCCGACCTCCAGAGGAGCCGAGTGTGAAGCGAAGAAATTCTATGGCTCGTGGGGTCAAGTTCAGCAGGCATATTACGGGATCGTGCCACAGAACACATTACGACCTGTGCTCCACCGTCACGCCATCTTCCATACAGTGTCAAGGGTGTCGCAGTAACTGTTGCTGCCGCCCGTGCTACTGGGAGGTGTGTGAAGTAAAGGGCAGAGTGAAAAGAACTGTAGTCGCTGAACTTGTTAATGTAAAATCATGTGTCTCCCACTATTTTCTATGGACTGCGTGTGCTGGAATAGACATTGTCACTTCTTAGACGAATTCTTCCTCATTAATACTCCTTACTGTCTAGCACAGATGCTATTGACGCTCTTGTCTCAAGCTGTCCAAAGCTCACCTCGAATCAGGTTATATGATTCATAATTTATTTCCCTTCCGATAGGTTGCCACAGCAACCTAGCAGCTTTTTAATCCATATTGCTAATATAGTTAACTGTTAGATGTCAAGTATATACCTTTATCTTATTTAAAACATTTTCAAATATTTCACATCAGACTGTCTACATCAGACTGTTTCACATCAGACTATCAGAGGTGAACATTGTTACAGTCCTATGTATTATGTCCTGTCCTGCCTAGGTAGACATTTAATGAGACAGGAAGCCGTGCCTCAAGAAAATCTTTAAAATAAAAATTCGCATGTAACTTTAGTAGTCGTTATTTAAACGATGCTTGCTGTGGGATTAAGAATTTATAAGTGTAATGCAGGAAATTCTACTTGAAATAACTCCGTTATAATGCCTTATTATTGTATTATTGCGATATAAATTAGCTAGTTTAAGACTCACTACAAAACATATAGGGAGATCTCAAGAGCGCAATGAGAATGGACTTTTTAGAATGGACTGTAGGAAATCAGGAAACTATGCACAAAGTGCGTTCTAAAACAAGATCCCTGCGCATAAAAGTAGCAAGTTAGGAAGGAAAAAGAAGAAAAGGCATTGAAGAGACAGCAAAGAAGGCACAAAAATTAAGAGACGCAAAGTGGGCACAAAAGATAGATATCCTGAAGACAAACCTAACTAAAATCTATTGCCTATCCTATGCTCCGCGAGGTACTGTATAATACGTTGATCGATCTATCATGCGAGTAGCAGTATGAAGAAATAATAATATAATCATTGTCTCCTCGTAGCGGAGTGTTAGCTCACTGCGAAATTCACTACTTTGTTTTGCATCACCGACACTTAACGTTTTTGAGTGAGGAAAACGATCGACGCTCCGGTATAACAAACAGCGCACCATCCACCACGAATGATGATTCCTTCCGTGCACCAAAAGTAGTTCCGGTTGTCTCAGCGCTCTGAACCAAGTTAAACATTTGATTTCAACAGACACTTCGGGTGCTACAAGAGCTGTGCGTGCTGCTGATGCAGTCTCCGTATCACCATTACGTCTCGGAACTGAGGCCGTTAATTCAATGAACTTAGACTCCCTTCCCTATCAAAGTCGCGGTTCCAAGGACAGCAGCGACGAAAACAATGGCAGTGAATTGCCGCCAGTCATAAACCCTAAAATTAATTCTCTGGGAGAAAGTGAGGAGGATGAAAATGATTTTATGCGCGTCTATAACCATCAAAGGATAATAATAGATGCGATGAGTTGAGATAAAAATGTACGTAAGCGCAAAATGCACAAAGGAATATTTTTATCGTTCGTAAGAAGAGACATTCTGTCGCTAAATTAGTTCGTAAGCTTGAAGAAAAATGTCCTTCCTACCAAAAGAATGATCTTTATTCAGATTCCTTAAAGAAGAATCGATAGTTAGATGAACGATTCAGTTCTTGTAAATTTAAAGCGTGCACCCGCCTGCAAGTTAGTCCATTATGAAACCAATACTCATGTAAATGCTTCTTGTTCTCAGGAGACTGACATTTCTGGTTGAATAAACTAGAATCTTAAAAAAAAAATGATGTTTATTTTCTGAGCGGAAGTTCATCACAATCAGATTTCGATTGCAAGATTTACCTTTTTACCAATACATTTGCCAGTTTAAAATCTGAATCCTCCACATTGAAAGATGAGAACTAGAGGCTCTTGAATATTTGTGAAAAACGACACTACTCTTATAAGCATATACTTATGCAGATCATCACTAACAGAATGTGATAAAAAAATATTATTCTTCAACGGATACCTGGGAAACAGAAAATTATGCGTTAAAATTTGTATCACTCATTTAAAAAAGAGAAAGTTAAATGAGCCAATGATTGAATTTTATACAGAAGTGACCTTTATGAGTGTTTGTAGCTTTCTTCGTCGATAGTAAAATTAGAGCGCAAACAAAACTTAACAAGGCTAGTTTGGTTTCGATCATATCGCAATGGTTTCCACATAAATATTGCCTTAACAAACTTCACAACTGTTGGTAGAAAGAAGCTTGCATTAAAGCCCTTTGATACGCCAAAACACGTCCAAACATTAATAAAACGATTTGGAACCAAATGTTTCGTCATTTTAGTACGACTTACAATAACATTTACTATTACTACAATTTTCAAGAATATGGGCAGTTTTATTAAAGGATTTTTCAAAACGTTTATTATTGATCCAGATGAATTTGTCCGTTAGAAATTTTGAGCGAGCTCCCAGAGATATTTTTCCCCCCACTTTTAGTTAAGGAATTTATGTCCTATAATGTTGAGAAATTAGTGAAACTTGGTACCGAGCATAACTTTTGCCCAGTTTTTACTGATATAATGATTTGTTTTTTGAACCGATGATGGAGCGGCACTCAGAAAAAGTTTTCATGGTATAGAGAAGTTAGCTGTAGGAAAGTTTGTTCCCAGTAGATAGCATAAATATTGAAACAAACGTACACAACGTATCCCTTCAAATGTATATAAAAGTATCTACAAAATTTTTTCCTGTGTTTACACAGAGCCATCAGATATTTCCAGTCACCCACTTTTCTTTGCTCAGCAGGTCATAGATATCCCTTTCCATTCACACGTCCTGCGCGTTCCTTCTGCGCAATGCTCAACTGTTCCTTTCTTTGAACGAGAACCGGTCGTCTGGCGGGCGAGAAACGCAGTCAAATAACTCAATCGTGAGAACCACCTTCGCAAACGAGCGCTGCAAAAGAGACGGGCAGTTATCGCAAAACGCAATCCTATTGAGAACTCTTCCTAGTGTTTTCAGAGTCACAGGAACCTCACGCGAGACGAGACCTCACAAATCTTACACTCATGACTGCCATTTGCAAGCTGCCACCAGCACAAAGCATGAAAATGCTGCACAACTTGATCCAGTGCACATACCCGTTAAGAGCACGCAGCATCAACTATAAGAGATTAGATTAGATTATTAGTTGGTTTAAGCCTCCCTATCAGCAACAAAGGCGATCCACAGAGAGGAAGGAAGAAAGCACCATTTAGTATGTAGTTAAAGGGAACGAGGAATCTATACAGAAAGGGCATAGAAACAGTAAGATGAGGAAGAAGTAGGTGCTGAAAAAACAGGAAAGCAGTGAACCGAAAAAGATGGTACTTAACATAACAGCCTTTTATTTCAACAAAAAGAAGGCCCACCTAACTCTCAGCTTTTGCCCTCGCATTGTCCCCCTGGGAGTGCTAATTCCCATAGATACAATATTTGTATCCCTCTGAGAAGGCATCAACTATAAGCGCAGAGAAACATCCTCTCCCTTTGAGTTTCAGATTATTCGCGCGCTTTGATGAAGTCAATCTTTTGTAGAGTAAGACCTTTCAGATACTACGAAAATTTGAACAACTTAAACAGATAAATTATTTCTAAAGCATAGCTACTGAAGATGGGACTATTATATTACAAGTTAAGTTGAGCCTCCCTCACCACAACAAATGTGTTCCAGAGAGGAAAAAATAAGACTTCATTTGATTGAAATTAAAAGAACTTGGAATCTAAAATACGACAACCACAACAACGCACGATAGCATGTTCTTTTTAGACTTTCAGCATTAATTTCGAGACAATGAAAAGAATATTTGTTTAAAACATTTATGAATAGAGTTTCTCGTACACTAACGTGACTAATATTATCATGAACAGATCTAAGCGTGTTCTTAGCCCTTACTTCCGAACAACCCGTAACTACGATGGTTAATTCGATTGAATAAGATTGTTTAAGTCCCTAACCACGACAAATTTGTACCAAAGAGAGAAAGGATAAAAACAACATTTAGTAAGGAGTTAAGTGATGCAGAACCTGTGCATAAGGTGAGTTCTCAAACAAAATCCTAGCGCATAGAAACTGCAAGTTTGAAGAAAATTTTATGAAACAAGATAAAAGTCGAAGTTGCAAGTGAACAAAAAAAAGATGATCTGTAACAAAACAAAAGTCTATTTCATTTCAACGAGGATGTCCTCACTTCTTCCCCTGTGAACGCTGATTCACATACATACTACTGTCGTAACTTTTTAGGGGTCAAAACCCCTACATTAACGCCGTTAACAGTAATTTGGTAAAACAACATTTAAGCAAGTACTACTTCAAACACCTCTCATCCGAAAAAACTACCTAAACTTAGGAAGTAAGATCAGTCAAGTTCACGCTGTATTTTTTCGCGAACCCATCTTCCTGGAATCCGAGGGTTCATGAAAGCGGAAGTGTTAAATCCATTAGCAAAAACCTAGGTCGTTGAACTGCAGCATTCTGCCGTCCACGGGAGTGTAACTATACAACAATAGGAACAGGTTCACCGTCAAGAAATTATTGCATTAGCGTACAGTAAGTGCGGAAGTAAGCACAACCATTCGGCCTAGCACTTCTGGCGCAACAAAGGTTAACTGATACAACACTACACTTTAGAACAATCTACTCACTACAATACATCGGAACGCCTGTAAAGTGTTTTCAAGTTAACAAGGATTGCCACACTCCTTTATGGGTGTTAGCATTTTAAACTGCGCGGTTCCTGGTTCATGAGATCAGGAAATATTTTAGCCGAAAAACGCTAGAAAGTTGAGCCTGAAAAACACACGAGCAGAAAGTATGGCCTTCAACTAGACACTTTAAACTGATGAAATGACCACATCCTAAATTCAATGTAGTTAATTAAATACGACATGTCTCTCATCCGGGAAATCTTCCAGCACATGCATGCAGTGCTTCGATAGAACATAAATGAATTAACAACATTCTCGGTCACTGCACTCATCACGCTTCTCACGTCAACTGGGTGGGATTTAGCGATTTTAGATTCTTTCCAGCAAGTACAGATAAGCTTCAACTGTACTTAGGACGAGTATCCCAAGGCAACTACTGATTGCCGATATGAAGACAAATTCGTTGCTCAGACTAGGGGCAGTTGAGCTGCACATGGCAGTCGTTGTGAAAACGCAGAAGCACCAAGACTCAATTCAGAACACATTGGCTACAAATTAATTAGATCTCAGTGTCAGAATATTTCTCGTCAGTTAACTAGAATTATGAAAAAGAAGTGATTGCCAAGATTACAAAATGCCAAACGTTTTATCTTCTTAAAAATTTTTAAAATCTGTGTAAAATGTAAATGACGGATTGGAGATTTACGAAACTTTAAAATAAATACGAAAATTTGCTCGTAAATTCGATACCAATGAAAATGAAACACACAAAAATCAATGAACTAGGGCTAAACAGTGGTCGCCGTCAATCAATTTTGATATCAATTAAAAACAAGGGACAATTTAGAAGTTAGGAAGTATGCGCCACTAAATTGGTGTACAGCTAAATAACTCGTAACACCTTCGACAAAATGCTACCATTGGAGAGCAATGTTTGTGTCAGAGTTCCGCAGGGGAGCCTCAATGCCTCTGCTACACCAACTCGTCCCGTAAAGGTAGGCGCACACTTGTCCGCATAGTACGGACGGCACGCATCGGACTCATCGGATTGTTTTTGGGCTCTGCGCACATTGGTCCGCATCGTACGGACGGCACGCATCGGACGGATCGGATTTTCTGCGCACATTGTCGGCATTAGACCATTCACCATCAGCAGTTCTGAAGCTGAGCTCTCTCTGGAAGGACATAATCCAAATCTTTCTAGTGCTTAAAGTTGTGAAAATGTTGAGCAGTGATAGTGAAGAAGAGGAAATTGTAGTGATTAGCTGTTTGCTGACAGAAGCAGAAGAACAGAAAGTTGAACAAAGGAAAACATGGATTCACAACATAAACAGGAAAAGGCTGGAATTTGAAGAACTTCATACATTGTTCCCTGATTTGGTGGAAGATGATGTCAAATTTTTTCGTCACTTTCGCATGACGTATTCAAAATTCTCTCACCTTCTCAACATTTTGGAAATGTATTTAACGAAAGAAAATACTCCATTCCGCACTCCAGTCAGCCCTAAAGAAAGACTAGCAGTTTGCTTAAGGTAAGAGGCTATCCGTAGAGGCCATCCGCATCGTTCGTACGCATCGGATTGAATGCTCTTTCGGGGATCCTAGTCGGCATCGCCGATGTCTGATGCGTACGATGCGGTCAAATGCGCGCAGTCCCATTTGAAATACCGTAAAGAATACTAAAATCCGATGCGTACGATGCGGACAAGTGTGCTCCTACCTTAACACTTTGCATTCGCCATACCCACGTGATGGTAATAAAAACGAACATTCAAACTCGTGAATTAAGCGGTGTAAAGCTTTTATTTAAGAAATTCAAGAACACAGAATGATCATGATTGGATTTTTGCCTTAAAACATATAATTGTCTACAGCTCGATTATTGACCATCATATCGATGAACGCTGTTGCAAGAATTTCCCGAACACATAACTGTTCAATTTCATAACAAGCAATTGAAGAAAAACCAGAAGGCAGGAGTGCATTTCTGATGGGCTTGGTAGATTTTTAGAGAAAAAGTCAATAAAAATCGACTGAAACTGTGAGGATCAGAATCGAGTAATATTCAAGAAACACCTTCTCGTCGCGATCATTCAACGTACAAGTTTTGCCATTCGACTTGGCTTTAATTGCTGCCACCACGTTTATCATGTAAGTGGTGGAAAGTCCAAGGCCGGTGATTTGAGCGTTTATTGTTTAATTTTAAGAAGTTTTACTAGATTTATTATTCTTATTGGAATTTATACAAAAAGAAAGCAACAGTATTTGGGAGGGAAAATAATAGTTAATTTACTTCTATTTTGCGAATGAGGATCAAATTTCCCGTTTCATGCACCACATCTGCGAATTGTTTGTGAATAGTTGATTTATAATGCAATTTTAATCGATTGAGCGAACAAAAGAGAAACATTGTTGACTATGTACGTTTTTCTAGTTTCTTGCTAGGCAAGACACAACCAAAGAACAGTTTCTGAAATGATTACGAAGAGCTGCTCAAATGAGTAGTTAATTGAAAACTTCAAAAATGACGATGAGCTAGCCTTTGTTACGATAAACCATAAATCAAGTCAACAAGACACATTCACGCCAGTTACTTAAAAAACAAGGCAAATTTAAAAATTGTGTGAATAGTGCACATACGCGTTCTCTTGTAAAACAACAGTACCTCGTTCAAGAATACCAAATCGAACACTTAATCACCCAATGCGTCACACCAAATCGTCACTGATGCATGAATTGTACCTCAAGTGCACTAATTTTTCGTGACTTCTTACTAATTTCTTTACAAAAAGTAAACCCATACCGTACCTGACATCACGAAGGCGGTTGTTTCTTGTTTTTTAGAGGAAACAAACGGAAAAAGTTCCGGAAGATGAAATTCCTCGAATTAAAATCAGTAACTAAGAAACAAAACAAAACCAGAAAAGACGCGCTAACACCTTCTCTCAGGTCATTGGAGCTGTAGAGCAAAAACCTAAAGGCGACCATGGGAACCAGAAGTGAGGATAATGAGAAGGAAGACGAATAGAGCTCTAGGGGAAGCGAGACGAGGGAGAGCCTGAGAAAATTCCGTTCCGAGCTCCAAGGAAGCAAAAAGTTCAGTTCATCCGCGAGTGACGGTTTGATTGCGCTTGCAAAGGCTAATTGCACAACTGCTTCAGCTCACAGCTGTAGTTTGTCCAGTCATGTGCACTGTAATAGTAACATTTGACCCAGAGAAGCCTTATTTCTTTAACATGTTAACCGCCGTGGGTTAAATAACCTAAAGTTCAATGTTCTACTCAAATTTAAAATCAATTGTGGTAAATAATTTTGAAAATGAACCAACATTAACTGTATTGTGCTTTCATTTAGCTTTGATTAAGTATTTATGAAAATTGTGTTTGTGACAACTGGTCGGTCGGCAGCATCATGAAAATTCCTTCCGTGTACCGCCAGTGGCCCACATGGCGGTGAATGTGTTAAGAAATACTTTAAGCGAGCCTTGGACAGTTAGTGATTTTCAATAATGTCTGGGTTAAATATTTAAATATTTACGTACGCCATTTGATAACCGCTGAAAACAATGTAAGAAAACAGATGGATTGAAAAATACCGAGTAAATGAGCTTAAAATTCATTTTCCCAATATTTGACGCAATTTATAACTACTCGTATGCTGTTAATTACAGAGTGACGTATTATAAAACTGACATCGTTCGACCACTCAAAGAATGAAAGCTTAACAGTTTTTCCCCATCAATTTCAGAAGTAACAAACCTCTGCATTTTTACCCCTCGTGGCCACTGAAGTCTCAAAGATAAAATTAGATTATTTTTTAGTTTAAGCCTCCATATCCGCAACAAATGCGATCCAAAAAGAGAAAGAAAGAAAGCACCATTTAGTATGGAGTTAAGGGAACGCGGAACCTATGCAGAAAGGGCATAGAAACAGTAAGTTGAGAAAGAAGTTCATGAAACAAGATAAAAGTTCAAGAAGAAAGTAGTAGGTGCTGAAAATCAGGATAGCAGTGAATCGAAAAAAGGTGGTCACTAACATAACAAAAAATATTTCATTTCAACAAAAAGAAGGCCTACCTTACTCTCAGCTCGGGCCCTTACATTTTCCCCCTGGAAGCGCTTATTCCCATAGATACAATAACTGAAGTCTCAAAAATCACCACGCAATAAACCAAATTTAAAAACAAATTTAAAAAATTTCAAATTTAAAATCTCTAATTGAGCAAAGAAGGGCTTTTATATTTCAATATCAAAACATACCACAAACCAGTAATCTTCGTCGCATCAGAAATGAAAAATTATAATTAAACAGACCATTCATGACCTGATGATTCTGGCTGCTTAAACTTTAATTTTGGTGAAATATTGTCCGTAAAATTGGCATTTGCAATAAAACGATCCCGCAAAACACCGTATAGTTATTTTAAATATCACTCTCTTGTAATTAAACGCAGGTCATTTAGTTCTACCCTGCATTGTTACTGAAAGCAGGGCGGGGACGATGACACGCAACTAATCAATCAACTAACCAACCTATCAACCAACCAACCAGCCAATCAATCTACCAACCAGGCAATCTACCAACCAGGCAATCAACCAACCAGCCAATCAATCAACCAATCAATCTATCAATCTACAACCAACCAGTCAATCAGTCAACCCACCAGTCAATCAATCAACCGACCTGCCAATCAATCAACCAATCAACCTATCAATCTTTCAATCTACAACCAACCAATCGGTCAACCAGCCAGTCGGTCAACCAAGCAGCCAAGCAATTAACCGAACAACCAACCACTCCGCCAAGTAAACCAACAAGACCATCAGAGCTTCACAAGCATGAAGACAGAGGGTACAGAGGCATGCAGGTATAGCAGGCGCATCAGCTGTGCAGCGACAACAGCAAGGCCATGTGGAGAGCGACACCTGAGCTCGTATCTCGCATTTCCCAACCCGCCCTCTGGAAAGACTCGCGGCAGCTCACTGCGAAGAACTGCACCTCCACAGCCACACGGAGAGAAAGTTCTACACGATCGACGCTGTTGCGCGTGAGTGATATAACGTGTGGTCTCCAACATTCATTTTTTAGCTTGAAATTCGTGTTGGAGAATTTTTTTTGCCTCTCCGTTTGTTATCTCCATCTCTTGGAGAATGATTGGTGCATTTGGCTTGAATTTATGTTTTTATTTTTTTACAGAGTAAGAAAATCATATACTGTGCAAAAGATAGATCACCCAGAAGATTTAAAAACTGGTTCCCGTCATAGATATCATTCATATCGACGAACGGAAATAGATATTTTAAATTTAATATACAATATCATGTAATCAGCCCTTGATAGAAAATCAAAATTTAACGAGTTTACAGATTGTCTACCTTTGCCCCTCAGAAAGTCTGTATTACAGTGAACATTAGCAATCAAAAACGTTCAAAATTGTTCTCCTTAAAAAAAGTAAAAATATCGAGCAGTTGAAGAAAAATTCTGCAAGATTTCGCTCGACTAATTTTTGTATCATCAATCATGGCATAACCGTTTTTATGTAACAACTTTCATTTTCAAATTTATTTGGGTGAGAAAACTGCGCTCACATGCCAGTTCTCTCACTCAAATTTGAAAATGAAAGTTGTTACATAAAAACAGCTATGCCATGATATATGATACAGAATATGTCAATAGGGCGGAATCATGCAGAATTTCTTTTCAACTGCTCGGTTTAACCTTAAGCACACTCACTCTTGCCATTAGTTAGTGAATGCTATTTAAAAAAAAAACACGGTAAAAAACATACATTAGATAAAATATTAGGTTTGCTTATTCAAATGACCACGTAACTGTGCTGTACCATACCAACCCATTGCTCATAACGTGAGATTGATACATGACAAACAGTCATAGTGATCATCATCATATTTACAACATGACTTGGTAACGTAACCCAAAGTGCACGACCTCCAGATTACTTCATGCTTCAACTTTAATTTCAGGATACTCGTCGATTATGCTTCACCGATGACAAATCCATAAATCTCATAATTATGGCGGAAAAGCTCTAATGGCTCAACGGTGACTGGGCCGGTGCAGTGTCGTGCACGAGTTCCAGCGCCCCTGCGACCTCTGACCCGACTTGCATAACGCCTCCCAACCGGAGGTGCCCGCCAGCCACGCCGTCACAGCGTTAGTCTCCTGGCTGCATGCAATGCTCGAGAATATTAGGGTCATGTACCTTATGGCGCACGAGCCCGAACTCGATTTCAACTCGGAGCAGCAATGGGGGTTTAAAGATACAAAGTACGTGAAGCAATAATGGTTTTGGTGTGTAACGTGATTCTTGAAGAGCCGCAGCAATGGTCATTTAAAGCACTTTAATAGGGACAAGGGAGAAAATAATGTACAGTATATGTTGAATTGATGCAGGAAGCGCCTGCTTTTGGAATTAGCAGTACGTTTTATTGATGTAGCATTAACTTATTTTAATCTTCGTTACGCCTTCAGCGGTTTATGCTAGGAAAAACTGGAAAAGAACACGAAAGTGTGATATAACCGACAATTATTCACGAAGTTCCTTGTCTCTGGAAATTAGAGCATCTCAACAACTAGGTACTGATGCACTGAAATCACACAGACTAGGTTTTGTACATGCACAGTTTTATCGCTAGCCAAGCGTGTTAGCCTGGAATCTGGAAAAGTGAACCTCGGGATTGCATTTTTCAATATAGATACAGCGAAATATTTTTATGAAATAATGCATAAATTAAACTAAACATTGACCACTGTGACAGCTGCTGATATTATGCATAGCATTATAGTTAAGGCACAGTAAGTTGTACTGGAATATTTATGCATTAAGCACTGGTTGCTCGCTTGCTTCATTCTTTGCTCACCTATTGGTTGGACGGCTTGATTGTTCCGTCTCCGACCCGTCTAGCTTTTTCGCCGGAGCATCTATGACTTAAGCCGCCTAGATATAGCCTCTGCATTGGACGGCTAAAATTATAGATGCCCAACGATAAAGTTAAACAAGGACTGATCAGTAAACTATGTACCTGAACACTACACCATGATTAGAAACTCTAGTTTTCTTTAAAGCATAATTAAATTACCCTGAAATTCAATCCGATTTTTTCCAACACACAAAAAAAAGAGAAATCCGTAGAAAAGACTTCGCATTTAGAGTCATCATCGAAGAAATTAACGAATGATTCATAGCGTTAATTTGAAAAGTACCTCTCAATTATAGTTATTGGGACACACTAGTATATACTTGTTTGTATACTGTACATTTAACTTTGAATGTTAACGGGGATATTCTAGCGAAGACCACAATAACACAATGAAATATTTTAATTCTACTGAATGTTATTACAAAACATCCTCGGATGAACAATCCCTATTCTAAAGAAATGCAGCGTCTGGTATAACTACGCTTCTTTCATAATAAAGTTATTACTCTTGCCTGCACATAGCAAATGCACCTCAGTGCACAGCAAGCCTGGCAATTTGAGGAACATCTGGTACCACAAAGCTCTTTGTCCGCCCAATCCCAGCAGTCATGAAACCAAGGTCTTTTTTTCAAATTAGGAGCTCCAACTCGTGTCTTTGGGAATTCATCCTCCTCTTGCGCTCACGGTAGGTGAAATTTATACGTACGACGTAACTCGCGCTGATGTATTGTGTATACAAATGAGCAAGATTTTCTCAGCCGGAAAATTCATTCGAAAACGAAGAAATGTGAGCGAAGCCACAATTTTGTACCCCTCACAAGAGTTTATTGAATTGTGAAGTTTTAGGGAACTCAATTACGCGTTTAAAAAACACATTATTTATAAGCGTTGATGAACTGGCACAATCAAAAAACTTCCGTTCAGTTTGTTCATCGATTTCGTTCAATTTCTACATTTACTACGATATTACTCAATCTCATCGACTTTGAGAATTTTTGACTTGAGAACGCAACGATTCCCCATAGCTTTATCACCAAAACTAAACCCTCAGCTCCGCACAAAATTGTTCAGCTAAACACTACGTGCCAGTACGAACAACAATCGCATTCTTGGACACATCGGAATAAAAACAACGCGTTACGCAGACAATGTTGCATGCGTACGATAAGACACAGAAGATTGGGGATCAGTGAGGATTTTCAACAGCAACACACATCTCACAGATTTTGTAGCATGGAGTCGTAACGTTATGATCACTCTTCCCAAACAACCCGGTCACCTCGCACAAACCTATCTATGAAACAAGTTTTTATTTAATAGAAATTTGTCGTGGCTCAAATATGCTACGAAAGGGCTTTGAAGTCTCGAAATAGGAAAGTAAAATCATAATTTTTCTCGTTTTTCTCCAAGAAACGCAAAATGGCGGTGCAGGAATGCAATAACAAGGCATGAGACAGATGAGGTAGTGGTATCGACATCATCTGTTGCAAACTGATAATCCAATGGAAGAAACCTCTGCTTTCTCTGGCACTAGATAACAATTTGTACGGAGTGTCTTATTGAAAATGAAATGTGGTCTTTCTCTAAACGCAAACTTTTTTCAAGACAAGTTTGGCAAGAAATCGTAATTTTCACCACATTTTTGCTTCTCAAATGGCAACTCAAGTATTGAAGATATTGTTCAGAAAATTCAATCTTTAACTTAATGATGCAAAAACCCGTCTCTTAAATCGCTGCTAGAAGTCACTATGTACAACCAGTGAATATTACGCACAATATCGTGAGCATTGGAGGAAATTGATCTCTCACTGTCGCTTGTACACTCGAACATTATCAAATATAGCATGCGCGTCGCCTTATTATACCCAAATCCTGGCATCCTTACTCTGCGAAAAAGCAACACAGTTGGTATCAGTAGAAAATTGAATTAGAATATAAGTTATCTTAGGCCTCCCTAATAACGGCAAAGGTGTTCCCACGAGAAGAAGGAAGAAGGCATTGCTTAGTGAAAAATTAAGTCAGTAATTAAGGACACGGGAATCTATGCACCAAGTGTATCCCCTCACCGGGCACATAAAATTATTAGATTAGATGTAAGTTTAAACCTCGCTAACCGCAGCAAATGGGTTCCAAAAAGAGGAAGGAGAAAGGCACCATTTAGTATGGATTTAAGAGAACACAGAATCTATGCACAAGGTACACAGAAACAATTAGTTGAGAAAGAAGTTATGAACTAAGATAAAAATCGAAGCATAAAGTATTAGATACCGAAAAACAGGACAGCAGTGGACCGACAAAATATGGTCTTAACAAAACAAAGAACATATTTTATTTCAATATAAAGATGGCCTACCTAACTCTAGCTCGGGACCTCACATTTTCCCCATAGGAGTGTTAATTCCCATAGATACTATAGTTGTAGCCCCCTAAGGGAACATAAAAACAGCAAAATTAGGAGAAGTGTATGAAACAAGATAAAAATTGAAGAAGAAAGTAGTACGTGCTGAAAAAAAAACAAAGAAACACAGAAGATGGAGCGTGACAAACAGAAAAACCTATTCCGTTTTAGCAAAAAGAATGCCTACCAGAGACGTTAAATCCCGTTGATATTTGCATCCTTCCTAGAGGCCATGATAGAAAAGGTGCTTCAGATAAATCGACGTTTAGTTCAATCCTAATTTTACTTCAGTTCCAACAGTTAAGTTCCGAAGGCGCTCATTTAAATCGGAATATCAGTTTATTATTTCAAATCTAATATTGCATAAATACTTTGCTTTGTGTGAGGCTTTCGTTGCAGCGCAGATCCTCGCCTTTTTGACTGCAGCTGATGCTTCTATTGTAATAAATTGTAAGCTACAAGTGTAACAAAATTCAATAAATTTTTATCACTTGAAACATTTATGAATTTAGAGATAACGACTTCATAAATTACTAATGGATAGCGATGGTGATGAGCTTATCTTGGTATCTAATTTACTACAAGTAACACAAACAACACAAACATTCCATATTTTTCAGATCGAGATACTCTCAAAATCATATATAAATATATTCCTTCCACGAAATAAACCTGCATGCTTTTAATAGCTAAACCTGCATACTTTTAATAGCTAAACCTACATGAACAAAATTCCGTTTTGCTCCCACTCGTGCTGATGGATTGCTCTCAGTGAACGCCAGGAGTGCAGATGAACGCGCTCGCGTTTCCTCAAAACGTACATAATTATGAGACTGCTGTTCTGCAGTAGAGTTCCTACGGGAAACTTCTGCACGATGTTAGCGGGAGACACCAGACAGCTCGTATGAGCTACGTCGCTGCGTCAATTGCAGCGTTGTACTGCGTAAACTGTTGCGTCACTCTAAACAACTTTCATTGACAACACAATTCCATTTAAAATAGCACATTCCCTCCATTTGCTCAGATCTCTGTTGTTACTTTCTAAGGCAATGCGCATTTACGTGCGCACTCAGTACACGGACATACCGTCACGCGTGAAGTTAAAATGCAACACGTAAAGAAAAAGTACAACTACATCTGTAATAAAGATCCTCAAAGAAGATCATCAAATAGTATTTAACTTTATTCACGAATATGACAAAACTAAATACGATCCGTGAGACTGAATTTCAACGCAGCGGCAGAAAGATATGGAGGTGACTACATCGAAATAGTTTGTCAATGTAAAAATGAGCACGTGATAAGGGAGGTAAATTCAAGGAATCTATAGGGAGGTTAATATAAAAATGCGGTGATGCATACTCATTAACTACAAAATTGCACTTCGCCAACACATCTATGGTAATACTGATAATTTAGTCGAGATTAGGTAAGATAATGAAGTAATTTGAGCCTTTCTAGCCACTAAACAGGAGCTCCCAAGAGAGGAGGGAGGAAGGCACCCTTTAGTAAGGAATAAAGAGAACGAATACTCTAAGCTCACGGAATGTCTCCACGTACTGCACATAGAAACAATGAGATTGGACAAAGTTTATGAAATAAGATAAAAGTTGAAAAAGAAATGAACAGGAACTAGAAAAAAAGGACAGCAGTGAACCGAAAAAAGATTGTCGGACAGTAGTGAACCAAAAAACGCTGGTCCGTAACAAAAAAGAAAGAACTTATTCTTTAACAACAAATAGCACGTCTACTTAACGTTCAAACCGAGACCTCACATCTTCCTCTTAGGAATACTAATTCCCATAGATACAACAGTTGTATACCTCAGAGATGCAATCCACTCTTATGGAAAAATTATTCATAAGAGATCCAAACTCAATCATAAATTGATAGGTACTCAACAGCCCCGACACCTTGGATAATTCTTTTCGTTCTTTTCGGCAGTCTATTCAATGGAGATTAATTGTTGAAAGCTTACCGTGGAAAACTTGTAAGTGATCCTTAAAACGACATGGTGTTGCCAAAGAAGCAAATCAAAGGTGCGCAAACGTTATAACATTGCAGAGTAACGATGAAGTTTTGAAGTAATTCACAGAAATGGAGGTCATCCCGATTAATCTTCAAAGCAGATCCAAAAATTCAAATAAAAATTCACTTCTGTTGGCTTCAGCAAATGAATAATAGGATGGCAGTTCACTCGTCTCAGAGCTGTCACACCAAAAGAAGAGAAAGTACGCAGCGTGCGCTCGGGTGCCTTAACAAAGGCAATCGCCTTAACAACTGCCCCCATATGCGCCAGCTTGCAGTGCAAATCAGCGTCACTCTTGCAGAATGAGCGGCGTGTGTTGTTCAGTGAGCCGGGAGGTCACGTGGAGTGATCTGTAAAGTTAAAGCTGTGCAGGGTCTCCAAACATGCAGCATGCGGTCATCAACAGTGGGATTTATCTTTAGACTAATTTTATACAAGTTTCGTAAATTACTTCTAGCGACTTGTGTTCACAGAGAGACCTAAAATAGTTCATCGCGAGAATGGTTAGTAATACCCTTCAGAAGAGCACATCTGCATGTTATTTTTACTCATTAAGAACACAAGATACTATCATTTAGGTTGAAGGTTCAATAAACAAATACAAAAGACTGTCTTTAAGTTGTGTTCAACAGCAAGTGCATTGTAATTTAGCTTGAAGGAGAATTTTATAAGAGAGAAGCGAAAACACTCCTGTTAATAACCAAATTGGTGCAAAATTGAAGACGTTATTGAAGCTCCCTCATGAAAACGGGAAAATTTATTGTACACCTACTCGTCCGTCCAGCCAATCAGCTCGTTAAAATATTACAACAATAAATGTTTTTCATACCTGCGTGAAAATTTACGAGAAAACATAATTTGCTGAGACCAGTGAAAGAACTCACATCGTTACTGACATGAAGCTTCTTTTGTACCACGAGGTCAGTTGTCCTTTTACCTTAATGACGACGCTGCTGTCAGCAACTTCCATTTCAATGGTATTGGACTTTCACTGCTTTCAAATCACGGGATTAGGAATGGAAAAATTTGCAGGCCAAAGAACCCGCGAGGGAATTATTGGCCGAAAGTGGAAGAAATCACGGCACAGATTGCAGTGATTCAGAGAATGCTCGTAGCAGGTGATAGAAGATGACATTGTTTATTGCCATAAAATATCACACTACATAAGAAATGACGTAGATCAGCCCCTTCTCCATGGAAAAAAATTGTAAGACACGAGTTGTTACCCGATTTACATCTGCATGCAGTAGCACGCAAGAGAGTCAATGTTATGCATGGCTCGACTTGAAAGTCAGAGGTGACCCCTCCGATAACCTTGCTGCTCTACAACGAGATCGAGAGTTACAACGATCACTTATCATGACACACCCAATCGTACCATCAAACATTCGTTGTGATAATAACTATTGTACCTACGGAAATGCAATTCCCCTTTCTAAACCTTGCAATTAGTAGGTTGCAAAGCAAATCTATACAACATGCTCTCATGTTTAAAATTCAGTAACATGCTTCGAAATCCAGTGACGTTTGGTACGGTGTTTGCTCCGAATCATTTCTCATTTCCGAATCGTAACATTTTCATCGAATTAAAAAACCTGGCGATAATTAAAAACTTGACAAGTAAAATTGATGGTCTGGCATTGCCACTTAACTGCCCTAAAAATAAACTCAATATATGTTACTCAACACAATTGGTAATCACGTAGTTGTGTTCTCTTCAATACCGTAGATTGAATCATTATAAATTAGTTTTAGCCTACCTTCACCACAACAAAGATGTTCAAAGAGAGGAAGGATGAAGGCACCATTTAGTAAGGAGTTAAGGGAACATGTAATCTTTGCACAAGGTGCAAAGAAACAGTAAGCTGAGAAAGAAGTTCATGAACTAAGAAAAAGTTGAAGAAGAAAGTAGTAGGTAATGAAAAACAGGACAGCAGTGAACCGAAAAAAATGGTCCGTAACTAAACAAAAACCTATTCTATTTCAACAAAAAGAAAGCTTACCTAATCTTTAGCTCGGGCCCTCACATAGTCCTCTTGGGAGCGCTAATTCCCATAGACACAATAGTTGTCTGCCCCTGCGGGGATCACAGCTATGATTCCAAGAAATGTTACAGCATATTATGTGTCACTGATGTTCAATTTATCTCGTGGTAACACATGGGAGCAGAAATATCAGAGCTAAAGGATTTTGATGCTCGGTAAAGAGCGTCGAGAACTACAATCACAAAAACAAGTTATAATCAGACTCCACTTGCGCAGGTGACTTTTTTTACAGAGTGAAATATACATATAAAACCAGGGTGCGAAGTACTACCCTGTGCACAATGAAACTCTGCTCAGCAATACGGTACATGATCTGCGATTTTAGCTCAGTGTTTTTTTTTAAACAATACAATAATGAAAGAAAATCAATCAAAAATGCAAAAAGAAGACCCACCTCATCCTCGCTGACGCGGACGCAAACATGGAACATCTGACACTCGGCATCCGGGTCCGCATAGTAGCCTCCAGACGCCTTGTCGTCGCATGTGAAGCTCGTGTTGGGCATGGCGTCGCGTGAGTATCGCGGGGGCGCTTCTTCTGCCATCAGGACGGTCGGCAGCGCCGCCAACACCACCAATAATAACAGCAGCGCTCGAGTTAGGAGTAAATTCGTGAGCATCGAACTAGGAATAAATCCAACATGATGCTTTCTTCTCAGTTCCTCAGTTTCTATGAACTTTGGTAAAGGTAAGTCGTGGCAAACAGACTCGTGGTATGTGGGTAGTTTTCTGGCAGAATTGCGGCTTCTAAGAGAGCTTTTAGCACTTAATAAACTCATTTTTGGCACACTAAAATCACATTCTCTAATTCTAAAGCTCTGTAATAGAGTTACATCATCTGTACAGCTCAACGACAGTCCATTGTAAGCGTACTGCGTTTCTTCATTGTCCGAGTTAGTTTCAAACTCACCATCAACAACGTCAAATGAAACGTCGGAATCATCCTCTTCTGCATCATATTCACGTGGTACGCGTAACACGTTTTCAAGACCACCACATGCATGAGGATGTCTTAGTACACTTTCACTTGGTTCACCGCTAGAAAATAAGACCTTTGAGCAATGGACACAGCCTGTTCGGGACTCCGAAAGGAATTTCGTGCATGAAGGGTCTGGACTGAGCGCCATGCGTCCCACAGCGCAGCACAGACCGTGTTGGAGAGGAGCAACAGCAGGCACTCTGGGAAGGGTCCTCACTTGACGCACTTCTGCCTCAGAGTTGGGAGGACGACTGCGTTGTACCGACCCACATTTTCTGCGGTGGTGGCCTGGAATACATGACGCTCATTAACGTGTACGACTAACTATTACGACAGAAATTTTTATACTGTTAAGGAATTGATTGATTGTAAGACAGTTTTAGTCTCCTTTACCGCAAAAGATGTTCAAAGAGAGGAAGGATGAAGGCACCATTAATTAGTATGTAAGGGAAAGCGGAATCTACGCACAAGGTACATAAAAACAGAAAGCTAAGAAAGAAGTTCATGAAACAAGATAAAAGTTGAAGAAGAAAGTAGTAGGTGCTGCAAAACAGGACAGCAGTGAACCGAAAAAAGATGGTCCGTAACAAAACCAAAAACCTATTCAGTTTCAACAAAAAGAAGGCCTACCTAATCTTTAGCCCGGGACCTCACAACCTTCCTGGGAGCGCTAATTTCCATAGATACAATAGTTGCATCCCCTTGAGGGGGCTGTTGAGGAATATTTAACGTCTAAAATAGCTAACTAGTAAGTAGTTAACGTCCAAGTAAATAGTTAACGTAACGTAAATAGTCAACGTCTAATAGTAAATAGTCAACGTCTAATAGTAAATAGTCAACGTCTAATAGTAAATAGTCAACGTCTAATAGTAAATAGTCAACGTCTAATAGTAAATAGTCAACGTCTAATAGTAAATAGTTAACGTCTAATAGTAAATAGTTAACGTCTAATAGTAAATAGTTAACGTCTAATAGTAAATAGTTAACGTTTAAGTGATATATTACGATGCAGGCACAACAGTAACATTTGTGCTGTTTTTATCCAACGTTTACGGCATATCCGTCGGTTCTTAAAAGAAGGGTTTGGTGGGAAACAAGTTTTGCTTTCATATTGTTGGTACTATGCCCACGACTGATTTTTATAACGTGATGCTAAAGGATCTCTACTTGTTAACAGTTTTCATTACCTGAAATATTCCTCGCAATAAGCACGGGAACCGATTCATGCACAGAAGAGCTTTTCTGTCTTAGGTTACCATCACAAAATGCTCGTTAAAATATCGGAATACTTGAGCCTAAAATCGATTGTTACAGTATAACTTAAGGTAACTGCCGTAAAATTTTTCTTATTAGAGGCAAAGAATTACTTCATAAATCATCGAATTTCAATAAAGCGAAACAAAATGGGCACTTTTATTTCACAGGAAGTTTAAAAAAGGGCTTTGTGTTTACTCGTCTACCCAACAGCGGATGTTTATTATTATGCGGATAGATGTTTTTTATTTAGCTTGCTCATATTTTTACCCTAGAATTGTTCCTATTAAAATTTTCGATGAACTAAAATGTGATTTCAGAAAATTAGCGAAATGTTTGAAAACTAATATGATATTATGCGAATTATTATTATGATACACACGACCTCCTAAAATTGGTTCATACTGTAACAGGGACCCCCTGGTCATCCTCAAACGTCAGCACTTCCTCTTGAACTGGAACCTCTTCACACCTTATCTTTACTATCGTTTTTTGAAGGTGCTTTACATTGATGTACTTTTATAAGCTCTATTAATTGTATTATTTCTATTATCTCACAAATTAAGTTTAAACTTAGCACAGAAAACATTGTCAATTTACCCACAATAATGAAATCTCATTCAAGGCAAAATGAAGTAAATTTAATTAACCTTGCTTGATAAACGAGAAAATTTAGAAAAAACAGAGGTACAGAAAATAGTGTTCTAATGAGGAAGTTCACGATTAGGAGTAATACTCTTTTTAAAATCGAAGAGTAGAAGAATAAGCTATTGAAAGCTACAAAATAATTGAAAAAAAAAAATTCCGTAGTGAATTGCATTAAATGCGATTATATGTACCGTATTCTAACTCAGCTTTGGAAATGTAATTGCTTAAATTTAAAAATATTTCATTTAGACTCTGCACTAGTTTATTCTTCAAACTTGAACAGCACAATGTAACTGGAACGTGTTGGACGTTTACCAGTTGCAGTAGTTCTACATTGTGTTACAGTTCTGTTAATTAAAAACAGCCATAATAATATTTTCTAATATTAATACATTTGAGAGAACAAAAAATGTAGTGTTAACCAGTTACCAGGACATGCAGTCAATTTAATACTAATTGGTTTATAACTCCCTGCCCGCATCAAATGCAATCTCAAGCAAGCGAAGAGAAGAGACCAGAACTGCAAAAGCCAGTAATAGTGAAGAAGGCATGAAAACTGAAGAAATCGAAGTGAACGTGAAAGATAGACAAGTCCCGAAGGCCTATCTATTGCTAAAGTAATTTAACAGGATCACCCTCGAGCGCCAGTTCTCATAGTATATGATAAACAAACCTAACTAACCTAATCCTGTAGCTTAAAATTAACCTAGAACTGCAAAAGGAAGCATATCAGTAAATGTATGCCAAGTATAATGAAGCATCATGGATAAAATTGTCTTCATATACTCGTTGATTTAAAGCAAGAAAAAATGAGCAAGCGTAAAATGTTTTTTTTAGATTTACCCAACGACTTGAGTTAAGTCTGATTTGACTTCTAATGATAGAATGCTCTAGAAGTCGTTGTACTGATACAGGCCCACAAGTTGCTGTATTCGAATGTATCCTTTGCAATAACCATCAGAAACAATCTAATCGATGCATCACTTACGGAAAAAAAAATTTTCAATTGTTTCAACTGTTTCTTGATGAAAACGGGTGCTGCCGCAATGCTGAGTGCAGTGAAACTCTTCCATGTAGGAACCTACATCTTGCACAGTGGCATTGTGATCGCTCGTTAATATTGCTATTGAAACTAATTCAGCAACATATCAGGCCTTCCAAGATACTTTTCACTTGTGAAACTTGCGCATCACATAATGACTTCCACACTCCGCACAAGATGAGGAAGAAGCTGTGTTAGGAAATGCGACTCACTGAAAATCGGCATTTTATCATTCGGAAATTACACGCTATAATGGATCGCTAAAGCAACTGCGCCAAAGTCGCTGCGAGAGCTATTAAAGTGAGAATAAAAGATAGCTGTCACAGTTATGTTTTGGTTGACCGAATTAAATTGGTGATAGAGCATGAATATGCGCAGCACATTACGCTCCAGCCTCGAAATAACAGCACCCCTTGAGGAAAAGGCTAGTCTCCAGCGTGCACACCGGTGATTTCTTCTGCATAGCATCTACTAAACTGAAACGTGTGCAGACATCTGCATCGCATCCAAATAACTTTGCAATACTCGCGGTTGAGACACTGTCAATTGTTGAAATATCAATAAACTTAAAATGAAATCAACTAGAAGTATATGGAAAACTCATCTCACGTAAATTACACAACTGAAGTAATGTCTTCAAATTTGGCTGCACAACCCAAGTGACTCCTTAAAATCAAGAATTACAATAAATCATTTGATTGGATGTTGAAAACACTGAAATGTTTAAAAGGAAATTCTTACCGAGCCTAAAATAAGGGACATTTTTGTTACACACAAAAATTGCTCACAGTTACATCAAAATACGTGCGCTCGACCTAGAAAATGTATCTCGGCTAATGTCCCTCAAATTAAAGAAAATCGAACAATGTGCTGGTGCTTCTATTTGCTACCTTCATGTGAAAGAAAGAGGAGTAAAAGTACGGTGATGACCACAAAACTACCGAGTATTACTGCAACTAAAAGCCTTGTCGATGACAAGACGAGATATTATGACCGTTATTAGTACACTAATTGACATGAACTTCCCAGCGTACATTGGGTGATAAGATCAGACAGCACAGAGAGTATCAGTAATTCCTCTGGAGAAATTTACGTGGTCGTTGACCAGTAAGTTGGCTTCGCACAAGTTAACAGTTTAACTTATCACAATAATCTCAACAGACGCAGTTAAATTAGTGTCCTCATGACTCTTCCAAGGTACTCTGTTCAGGGAGTAGAGAAGGGAATATCACAGTCAAGATGACATGAAATACGCTGCCACACCCATTCAATACTATTTCTTAAATGTAATTTAGACATTACGAGATATTTTAACAATGAACTGTTAAAGCTTAAACAAAAACGATTTCAGTAATAGTGTCTAAACAAAATGAACTTACAGACATTACTTCTCTTTGGAAGGTAGGTTACCTCGAACGACATCGATGATTCAAACAAGAGTCTTTCGTATTGAATCCTTGCTCAATCCATGCTCGAGTTAGGCTATTCTTTTATAACAATACGGAGAAGATAAGCTAGCTTCTTCGACACTATGTGTTGGGAAGTTCCCCGGCACAAACTCCAACCTCAAACTGAGATTCCATCAACCCCAAAATTTTTAGCAGAAGTTGAGAATGATAACTGGAAGGCTAAACCTACGTTATTACAGGACCAAATAGCTATGAAGACGTCAGTAACTACTGACTTACGAGTATGCCTACAACATTATGCTATCAAATAACTGGCTATAAATAGTGGTTGTAAGTGCTATCTAAGGAACCCGAAACTGAAAGAGCCGTCGTAGATAGGTCCAAAAACTGGACTACGCTAGGGGTGCTACTTGAGAAACATCTTACTGCTAATCTGCATTGATGAGGGTTGTTCTATACAAGGCGCTCCGAAATACAACATAATCCCCCCAGAAAAAATACATTGACGCTGATCGCCATGCTTGGCGTGGAAAACCACAACCCGACCGTTGCTATGAATTAAGAAGAAAACTTAAACAGCACGTGTACTTTTTAGCGAACGGCAGTCACGAAGAATAACGGCCGCTGGACCTTAGTGTTACACTGCCAACGTTGTCTCTCTGAAGCCACAAGGTAGAGGACTACATGGTGACGGCGCACACGCCTTCCAGGATCCTCGACATCCCCACAGACAAGCAGAACTAAACAAGTAGAACTGAACAAGTAGAACTGAACAAGTAGAACTAAACAAGTAGAACTAAACAAGTAGAACTAAACAAGTAGAA
>JACJUY010000175.1:8986-62309 GCA_014220935.1 Platorchestia sp. MABIK | reverse complement strand
AATGCTCATTTCAGCTTCTGTGATAAATCCCGAATTCCAGAACTTCCGAAACTGTGTGGTAAGCGAGAAAACTGCACTACTTCGTATAACTGCGGCTGACTACCGAACATGTTGTCACTGACAAATGACTCCCATTTTACCCATCCCAATGAACAGGGTGAACCATGGATACTATTTATGACAGTAAATGAGGCAAAAATGTAATCCTTGTAGTATACCATTTATGACAAAAAAATGCGGCAAAACATGCACTCTACGTAGCAATTTTCGTGGAAGACGACTGACCTCGCTCTACAACCGCGGTCGCTGGAGGCCCGGGTGGAGATGGTGCGGTATGCAGGTTCATTTGTCCGGCATCACTCAGCCCTGCCTCCCCACTGCATCCTCTCAAGGTCCTCGTAGCGGGATGCTAGCCGCAGTACCACACAACAAAGTTAACTTTCCGCCAAGGTATTGTTCTCGAAATGCGGGAGCAAATTCAGGGTGGTTTCGAGCTTATTTGAGTTTGAAAATGAGTATTTTAAAGTGTGTGTACATATGTCTCACAGAAAATAAGTTTCTTTTATTCCCTTCGAAGATAATTTAACTATCTAGTAATTAGTTGTTCGTGTTTTAAATCTGAGTTTGAAAGTGAGCGTTTTTCAGGTATGCAAATAACGAAAACTAGTTGTTCAACTTATATGGAATACTCTTTAAACGCCTAAAAATAAATTATAGAATTACATCCTTTGTAGGTCACGGCTATCAATCATTTTAAGACCAATCGCTGCAATAGTGCGAAAGCTTGACTGTACTTCTCCCGAGCCAATGAACCCTGCTTACTCCAGTATTTCGATTGCGAGTTTTTCTTGGTTCCTAAATGTCAGTTGGTGTGAAGTGAACGTGAAGAAGAGCGGGATCCCAGCTTGGTCTCTTGAGGAGCCTGCACTGAGAAAGCACATGATTAGAAAGTTGTTAAAACTAAGCTTTTTTGATATCACGTATTATAGAATATAAATGTACGGTTAATTGGCTGGGTGATATGAAAAGAAATAGCTCTGTAATAATAGTATGGAAAGAATTTCTATAAAATTATTCCTAAATTGCTGGCTAGTAACGAGCAAATATTTCCAATGGAGGGCAAATATGCAGAGTGTCCTAACCCACAAATCAGAGGTCAAAACTGGAAGAGTGGATTAAGTGATAATTTCACCTTATAGCGCCGTAGAAGTATTTCAGGCAGAGTGGCCTAGTTCCTAGTTCAGTTCCTAGTTAGTAACTTGGCTAGGAAAAGCCAGTTTGGCAACCCTGCGAGGAACACCACGCCTCTAACTTGAGTGTCCTAAAATTCTGCGTTTCTGGGTTAGGACACTGCATATTTGCCCTCCTAATGAACTGTGATGAAATCGTTGAACTGCCTGGCAATTTAAGAATTATCTACCAAAGCACACTTCCTTGTTAACATAAAAATTGAGAAACTTCAGATGTTACAGCGTATTGACACGGAAACAACAAAACTCAAACCACCATCAAATGCTCAATGATGCACAAAAAAAAATAATGCTCAAAACCCGACATGAGTTGCTTGAGGCTGGACAATTTATCATACACACGACCACTTTCGCACGGACATCGTCAGCTGACAAGCTTCGTAAATATCTCTGGGGAGTGTCACCTCGAGAACCTCATACTCCTATTTTAAGTCCACTAAATTTCAATCATTTCCAAATGCTTAATTAACTCATGCGATAACGTCGTTATTCATCCCTGCAAGCGATTTTTGTCGCCGCTACTTCGAGCCCTTCGTCAGATGAACAGGGATGATTTAGGCAAAATTGCTCCGTACACGTTCGAACTCCACAATTGAGAAGCTGAGTGACTTAGCTGAAAAAGTGTAACCCGATATAAAAAATAAGTAAAACACACAATTTCACACACCAGTCATGGAATGATCATCGTTGTTTGATAATTAAAGTTATGAGGATGAAACGGTCTTTGCAGTACATCAGGTCGAGCGATTTTGTCGCATTTGATTATTTTCAAACGATGGAAAGTTTGGCGGCGTCTGTCACATCTTGCATGAGGCAATCGGCGTCCCATTCGAGTACGATGGCCAATGAGGCGAGCTGAGAGAAAGTGCGTAAATTCTAAACAACGAATTAGTCACCCTTAAACCCCTTCTACCCACCCATGCTATAGGTGGAGAGAGAGAGAGATCGCTTGAGTTTTCGTGAAAGATCGTCAGAAACTTCTTAAAATTAGAGTGCGCTTGCAGTAAAAAGCTTACGAAATAAGAGATTTTGTGATGGGTTTTGTCACACACTTTAGTCATCTTCAGAGAAGTTCAAAAAGTCGCACGCTTGTCTAATTTGTTAAGAAAAACCTTTTTCAAACTTAAATAGAATCTTTACACATGGAAAGACAGTTTGCAAAAATTTGAAAGGCAACAAGGGCAATTGAGTCCTAGGCTCAGGTAGTGGATTTTTGAACGTAGCAAGTAAATGAACTCGATGTTTTCGACTGAGATAGGCAAATCAGTCAATTTCAATATTACTTATTCTTTTAGTTATTATGTGAGTGCTGGTCAAGATAGCCCAAAATAAATAAAACAAAAAAATTTTCTCAGATTTTGTCAGATCCAACATCCACTCGTTCGAATCTTTTGCAGAGAAGCACTTTGTAACTATAAAGATACCTTAGTCTAGCACATATTCAAAGCATATACTCCTCATAGTCGTAAGAAATGTGAGATTGTTTTAAAGTTTAAGCGCGGAAATAGATTCTGCAATGTCCTCTCATTTAGGTAAGGATAGCTTATTTTCAATCAAACGTCTCCTGAGCTCGCTCACAAATGCTGAGCGCAAAATGATGCAGTTTCCTGGAGCATCCCAGCACCACGCCTCATCAAGCGTCACGCCGCGAACGTGCGTACAGCAAGCACGTGTACGAGTGACCGAGAAGAGATGCACTTTCTGAAGCACGCTCTTCACTTTTACTCCACATTTCTTTCGGAATAGATGGCCAACTTTTTGTGAAGAACGTCAATCGCTTGCAGATGACTTCATGTATTTGGTAAGCGCCGCCGCACCCAATGACAGGCGCGTGCCTGAGAGGCGGCGACGGACGAGCTGCACAACTCGGTCAGCGGCTGCCGAATTCACGGCAGCCGACCTATGACTGACCATAACTTGCGTATACGCAATTATTGTACTAGTCCCGCCGGTAACAATACTTCCAAGCTGAAAAAACGGAACCTCATCAGCGGTCACCCAAGTAATAGATTGCCGAAAACAATCCTTGCCAGTAGAAGAAACGTAATCTCATCAGCGGTCAACTGAGTAGTAGATTGCCGGTAACAATATTTAACTGCTAAAGAAACGTAACTTCATCAGCGGTCGCTCGAGTAATAGATGGCAATGTGAATATGCATGGAAAGATAACAAAACCAGAAGAAACGGCCTTTAACGTTCGTATTTTGCCGTCCCGAATAACTGACGCTCTCAGATGTACGCGAAGCTTTCACTCACACCTTCAAACATGACAAGTTCCTGAGGTTAAGTTATCTTAATGGCTTCGGAGAAAGAGCAAACTCATCTCACAGAGAAGGTAATTACTTCGGATCGCTGCTTCAAAACACGACTGCAAAGTCAGACGATGTAAGGCAAGCCATAATATATTTTCCGGTTTCGTAACATTCCTAATATTGGCTAATAATTGCCTCGCAGAACTGTTCTGGTGGAATTTAGACAGGAATTAGTCAATTGCTCCACTATGTTCACTTAGAACGCAGGAAATGATATCGGCAGGCAAGTCAAATCATCATCACATAACGACACGAGTGGCAATAAGAGTGTCAGTGCGAGGAACGGCCGTATTTGTGCAGAGGAACTTTCACGACAATATCCAAGGCTAGTTTATGCAGGCAGGCACAGTCATGCGATTCTACAAGGGTATCCAATTTACGAGTACACGATTTTTGCCGTCGATTTTCAAGGACTTGGAAAAGCATTGCGTTTTTGCTCAACCTCCAACTTTTGACTAAATTATCAACGACGTACAAAGACATGATAGAGAAATCTAACGATTCGCAAGCTTGCTGGGGACGAGTACCATTAACTTGGCTCTTTATTGGCAATGTTCAAAATAAGCAATAAGCGACTCGGCTCCAAGCAAAGATATCCATTCAGCAAAACCTTAATGCAGTACCTTTGATTTTTTTTAGGAACTCGATCATGTTACGGTGAAAGCAGTTTAGACTTTAATCCAAAGGCAATGTCAGTTTAAAGCTAGGAAATAAGTGAACTAAAATTGAACAGCCTTTTTTCACGCCCATAGGGCTCGTATGCGCGGTCAGTTGATGCAAAAAGAATACGCATTCTCAAACTTTCAATATGGGCACTCATGTCTGCATACACTAACATTCATTGTTTGAAAACCGAAGAACACTTCATTTTTAGTGCCGCCTAACATTGGGTGATCACCCTCGCCGAGTATTCAAAAAATTCGTATTGACGTGCATGGATCACATAGCAATACTAGATACAACAATCAGCACTACTTAATTTCAGAGTGAAGCCGTTGATAAAGGAAGCTCAGTGAGTCGACGGAGTGCAAGTTCGTGCTCTGAAATGGCAGCGCTAAACCCAAAAAAGCCAACGGGGTCGCAATAACTGCAGAAATATAGACCAAAACCTCAGCAACGTATAGAAAGGTACGAGCTCTCGGAAGCACGGCGAAAGTGTCGAAGGCGACTACGGTTGAGCCTTGGAATTTGACCCACCTCGTGACCGGGAGCTAATGAAGGCTTTACTGTTTATATAATGCTAGCACATCCAATTCTTTACGAGCCTTAGCCACGCACAGCCAGTGCTATAAGCAGGGCTACCTGACAAAAATTCCTGAATGGCTTCTCACAAAAATTCTTAAATAAGGGTTTTGCAAAGAAAATTTCATCATGAAGATCACTTTGGCAACCTCGCAGAGTTGTCAAATGCTGTATGATCATTATGGTTAATTTTTTTTCGAAAAGTACACAATCATTTTAAGCCGTAAAAAGCCAATCTGATTAATTTGGCCAGTAAATCCAGCGAAAACTCGGCTCAAGAGATAAATGGCTGTAGGGTTACAATTTGAACAGGCGTCAAGTCATCAAAACTTGATCAAACTTCAATTATAAAAGGAAAAGTAGTGGAATGTGTCCCGTTGAAGCAAGGCTAGAAAGTAACAGGCCGGTCAGAAAGACGGTTTCCGACGATGCAGTTTTCCCTGCCTCTTCACAAGATAACAACTCCGTGAACCTCAAGTCAAGACTCGCCTTCAGGGTTAGAGCTCAATTTGACCGACGTGGCATGAGGCAGCAAACCTACTGAAGAAAATGCCTCTGCAAAATGAAGGTTCAATCGAGCAGAAGTGATGAGAAAAAGCGAAAGTTTAGCGGGCGACGTGGTTGCGGTCCTAACTTGACTTGCCCCAAACACATGAACTTTCACTGCGCACATCTACGCATGAGCCGGTTGTAGCTACTGAAATGTTAGCGCGCTTCACTACGCAGAACCACAAGCCCAGGATTGCTATATGAACTTAAATCAATATTTTCATCTGTGACTATTTGTTCATATTGATGTATCAACTACTGAAAGGGCTGTGTAAGAGAAAGTGTCAATCATAACTTCCGAAAGAACGCAATCAAAATGATGCGATAAAATAATAGATTCATATGTCGGCCCCGGACTGCCGAATGAATTGAAACAATGGTTTGACACATGACTACTCATTTATATGTTTAATTTTTCTTGATGCATCAAGCAAATAATAAATAAATGCCTATCAATCGCGATTTCCGAAAAAATAAAATCGAGATGATGCAATAAAATAATGGCCTTGCACGTGCTGTTCCACTGGAAGTGTGTACAAGCTTCAAGGATCTAAAGAAGAACAAGCAAGAAACTTGCGACGGAGTGACAGCTCTGGGCGTTCGTACAAATGGGCGGTGACATTTACACCATTCCACGAAACCTGGCTTATACTATGCACTGGCTGCAGCGCGGTGACTGTCTTTCTAGGAAGTCATTTCATGTTCGGAAATGAAAAGACACAGAGAGAAAGTAGACACATTTTTTGAGCCGCCAGTTTAACTTCGTATGAAGGTCACTTCTAAACACGCAATGAAAAGAAAGGATATTAGACTGATAAATTAGTTTTAGCCTCCCTAATCACAACAAAAGTGTTCCCAAGACAGAATGGAGGAAAGAGAAAGGTTCCATTTTGAATAGAATTACGGCAACGGGGAATCTATGCACTTGTTGTGTCCCTAAATCCTGCGCAGAGAAATCGAAAGACTGAAAGAAGTTACTGATTACGTTAGAAGTTAGTTTAAAGCCTCCCTATCCGCAAGAAAGGTGTTCCGAAGAGGACGTAGGAAGATGACACTATGTAGTATGGTATTGAGGGAAGGCGGAATCTATGCGCAAAGTGCATAGAAACAGTTAGTCTAAAAAGAAGTTCATGAAACAAGACAAAAGTTGAAAAAGAAAGTAGTAGGTGGTGAAAAAAAGGAAAACAGTGAACCAAAAAAGATGTTCCGTAACCTAACACAAAACCTTTCTCTTTCAACAAAAGGGTGGCCTACCTAGATTTTAGCTCGGAACCTCACATATTTCCCCTGAGAATGCTAATTCATTTGGATACAATATTTGCATCCTCCTGAGAGGGCATATATTATAACACTACAATTTTATCAACTTGGAACTTGGTGCGTTTCTAAAAACAACTCTAGTTTTGAGGCAGACTTTCATGACACGAAAATCAAGTCACCGAAAAAAGCTCGACGACTCCATGACGGCAATTTTCATTCGTCGCCAAAACACATGAACAAAACGACCGACGTGCTGGCAAAGAGTTCTTTGCATTGAGTTATGGCTCTTAAGACCAGCAAGGAAGATGGAGCCCTTGAAAATTGATGGGTCTCAGCTCTGTGCTTTTAGTTCTGTTCTGCAGGGGAAAAAATTTGAGCTAGTCAAGCTCGGGCAACCTGCGCGCGGAAAACATTCTCAAAATACTAAAAACGTTTAGTTGATGAAAATTAGATTTAGCCCAACAATTTGCAATTTTTTTTTAATTCGGCATGAAAGCGAACGTATAAGATGGTAACGCGAATTAGACGATCATCGAATGGAAAGTTAGAGAGTTCAAGCGTCACTTAAATGCCCTCGATATATAAGGTAGATGAACACAAATATTTATTTCAATTCTCTCGTAATTTCATACATATTAACAGGTTTCCTCCAATGGGTTAAACGGAAGTTCAATATTCAATTTAAATTTAAAGTCAATTGTAGTAAGCAATTTTGAAAATAGCAATCATTAACTAGATCGCGCCATCATTTAGCTTCCATCAAGTATTTATAAAAATTGAGGTAGGGACTGAAGGTCGGTCAGCAGCATAATAAAATCCCCTCAGTGACCACCGGTGAGTCCCTTCGCAGGAAACGTGTTAACCAGCAAACTGGAGACGTGGGTAACCATTTTCATTTATGTAGCATGTGGTAAACAACTCTTAATTGAAATCCTTTCATGCAAACAATAACTTACATTTTCTTCACTTCTATAGAACCAAGAATACTAACAGCAACTATACAGGACGTTCGCATAAAGTTCGCATAAAGTTTGAGTTTGAACAAGTGACAAAAATGTTTTAGCTAAGCATTCAAAATTTAATGGAACATAAAAATAAAATTTCGGAGTAGTCTCCGATACTTCCATTCCAATGAAAGTTAGATGCTCCGCGCAAAAACCACCTGCGAAGAGCAATCAAGAAACATAATTTTTAATCATGGTAATTTCCTACGAATTGAACACATTCTTTTACAAGACACTCTTCTACATGTCTTGAATTATTAGCTTTACTTACCTAATTTCTACTCAAACTCAAATTTACACAACAGCCGCTAAAAAACAGGTCCAAATTCTCCTATTCTTGATGCATAGACTTGAAGACACATCATCCTTGAATACGAATATTTTTACGTTAGTGCAAGATAATACAAAAGATTACAACAGGCAATACAAATTCGCATTCATTTGGCAGTGCAGACCTGCCACCGCATTGACTTGAAAACACATCATACCTAAAGACGACATTTTTATGTTCTAGAAAGAATACCAAAAAAAAAAATCACGACAGGCATTCCATATTTGCATTCGTATAGCAGTGCAAGCCTGTCGCAGGCGTATTCCCAGCTGCGTATCATAGATACTGGCGCACAGATGAAGTAACACCGCAACACAGCGTCGCTGCAAATATAAAGCATCGTTCGTCGCTGCAATCTGTGGTAGTTATGCGGGCGCAAGACTCGAGTGAGCGGAACTGATAGCCGCATCATACCGACCTTCACGGCCGGCGGAACGAATTTCCTGCGTAACTAAGCAAATAAATAATATTGAACCTTGACATTTTCCCCCCGCGTCATTGAGGGTAGCTGTTTTTACCGAATATTGCGAACAGAAGAAGACGGCGCTGGTTCTTTACAATTAAGCTTGTGGAAAATGCAACCATAAATTTTTTTCGGTGATGATTTCTTCTCTCCAAGGAACTTTATAGTTTCATGGAACGAATTAGTAAAGCAGTAAGTATAGCGAAACAAATCAGTAAATCATCACTCAAGAAGTACGAAAACTGTTCATCAGTTTTTTCAGCCTATAGGATGATGGACAACTGATATAAACAGAAATCGTTTCTGTAGTTGGAAGCAGCGAGCCAACTTGCAGAATGCATCCAATTTATTTTCTAATTTTTATAATGTTTCATTAGACAAATCGTTTAAAATTATCTCTTGCGTTCAATGCAACGACTACATTTATTATAGACCTTCATTCTCAAACCCTACACTCATGCAGGTTTTGTAGGGCTAGAAGTGAAACTTCAATAGGCAGGAGCATCACTGAGCAGATAGAGAATTATGACAGCAGACACGATGTTCCAAGAGTGGTGTACTCGATCTGTTGGCCCTTTAAAAAAGTCTAGCGGAACTTTGACAAATAGGGTAGGAACTTTGACGTGTATGAAGAATTACACACATCAACGTCAGCGTTTAAGGAACTATGTCCAACTCGTTTCAGATGAATCGTCGAACACACAGAACAAGTTCAATTTATTTTCCGAACTGCTTTACATTACAAACGGCTTTCGTCTCTTGTTCGAATTGTTCATCTTGCTCGGAGATGGAGAATGACAAAAGTCCGACCTGGGAAGAACACGCTCATTTCTCTGAAGCACTAGCAGGCCTTTCATGCAACCACCACTAATATTTCCTGGAAATGTAGATACTCGGTGTCCATTACACAATTTCGCAGTTGAAAACGTAAACGTGAGGAATGGAAGATCAATCAAAACAAAAATATCAGAAAACAGGAAACGTGGAGCATGAAAGATAAAAATTATATATCCATTGAACCGTACAAAAAAATAAAAATCCTACGGGGCATGTGGCAAAAATAAAATCAAATCTCAATTTCGGCATAATAACATAGCATCGTAGAACAGCTATCTTAAAATACACACAGATTTAAATATATATATTGAGCAATAGAAAATGATTCAAAAATGGAATACGACTATGAATAAAAATACATGTACGGAGACATGGTGGTCGTGGTATGCGCATATAGCGTGCAGGGAAGTGTTGGCCAGATCAGCTAATGCGTGCGATGACGGCAATCAGAGAGCGGCGGTTGACCAGCGCCCTGCCATTCAGCGATGCCTTATCTCATCACTTTCACTGCCTGGTCCCACCTGCATCTCAGCATTAAGGTATAATTCAGCGTAATGAGAATCAAAGACACGCAACTAACAAGATTCAACCGTTCTTTGAAAATCGGAGCTGTGTTACTTTAAGAAATAAAAGCTTAGATGTTTTAAGCATCAACTTTTCTTTAGGAGAATCATACCGACTGCGTGTGATGCGACATTACTTAGAAGGAATATTGTTTAATGATGCATGTCCAGTCTTCAAACAAGCTCACAGTGGGAATTTGTGGCATGACGTATAATTAAATGGTTTCAAGAATGTAAGCCTCAGAGTGACTGAGTCACGTTAAAGACATTTTTACAATTTACTTTCCATCAATTCAGCGTATCTCCACAAATTCAAGGAGAAATTTCGCAAGAAAGTGAACAGAAATACTGTTAATTTTGTACAAGTTAATTATAACAAATCTTTTCAGCAAATCAACGTACCACTAGGATTCAAGAAAAAATTCTGCGCCCATGTGAACATAAATAAATACTGCACTGGTCGATGTTCATTAACTCGCGGCAAAGATATTTCTTTTCCCATGAAAGAGAGTAGCTGGCCCTCAAAAGAACAAACAGCGCTGACACCCAGGCTACTCTTCAGTCTGGAATAACGTCAGGTCAAATTTATTCCTGAAAGAGATGTCTGCAGGAGCCAAGAGCTCGGAAGACGAGCAAAGGTATCCAACAGAGTCAGTTTAATGTGCATGTAATTGAACGCTTTTGTGTTGAGTAACAAAGGAAGCACCCGGACATGGATTTAGCTCCGAGGTACAGCAGAATAAAAGGCTTTCACGCGTTCTGCAAGGTCAAGAACAAGCTGGAGCGGACCCTGTAGTGAAAAAATCTTAAAAATTACTCTTGCTTGATTTTGTTATTTTTCCTTCACGCATTCACTTTTATAATGAGCGCTGTGCACCATCGTAAAAGAAGTTTTATAAAATCTTCTAAAAGGCTAGTTATATCATACATAAAGCGTTTGTGAAAATTTTTTTTCCTTTAAATAAACATTCTCTAAAAAAAAATTTTTAAATTGTTCTATTTATTCGGACGAATTTAGTTTAAAAAAAATATTGTTTTCAAATTATAACCGAGATGGTATTTAAAATGACATGCTAATACTTTTTTAATCTATGAATGAACGTCCAGATACTAGCAATGAGCAT
Source organism: Platorchestia sp. MABIK (assembly GCA_014220935.1). Lineage (NCBI taxonomy): Eukaryota > Metazoa > Arthropoda > Malacostraca > Amphipoda > Talitridae > Platorchestia > Platorchestia sp. MABIK. The sequence continues at coordinate 51,374 of JACJUY010000175.1, read as the reverse complement.
CACAGGAGTTCAGGTAAAAATGTTGGAGAATAATAAAAAATATAATTCAATAATACTCTCTCCGGTCGGAAATAGTTCGTCCACATCAATGTTGAAGTTGGTCGGAAATATTTGCTCCAAAACAATTGTAAACCTTTTAGAAAGGGTACTTGCAAAACTACCGGTTACAACAAAAGGATAAACTTTATTCTGTAATTCAGTACATGAAATTGATAATTTGTAAAAATCAATGAAAAATATTTAAATAAGAAAATTAACAAAAATCAAACCCAAAATTGTAGTTAAGTACATGAAATTGACATATTGATGGTCTAATTTTTGGCCAGCGTGGAAATGTCCTGGTATATTTCAGTTTTTAAATATGCCAAATATAATGGTTAAATTTAATGGGAACATCACATACTAACGATGAGAAGTAATCCTCAAAATTTCCACGCAAATTTTCTACGAGAGAAAATTGGGTTTTCAATCAACCTGATTATGAAATCTAGCAGCCTGGAGGGCTAAAACATGCGATATTCAGGTAACCAATTTTTAGAGTTTTCATGTCAACGAGAAAGACGACTTATCATTTCTGGTCGTTGATGAATTGAACTTAAAAAAATAATAATAATATTCTTCAGTAACGTTAACCCTTGCAGATTATTACCCTTTCGATTAGTCAAACGATCAAGAAAATGAACAGAAAGTCAATTGGAAGTATTGCTGAGTGAGGGCTCGGCATTGTATGATCAATATACCGTGAAGGACGCCCATTATTGCATTAGAAAATTTCGCAACAGCAGCAAGAAACGAGCAGCTGGGGAAAACGCATTCAATTGTTGTCTAAAATCCCGAAACATTTTAATACAAAAGATTACAACAGGCAATACAAATTCGCAGAATATCAGGCCACACAAAGCGACCAGCTAGGAAAACCGTATTCAATTGTTTTCTGATATCCCGAAACAGTTCATTATTGCCACACAGAGAAATAATTTTGCTCCCGAGGTTGAGTAGACTGATAGTCACGATACGGTCTCCACCTCAACGTATAAAATGGACAAAAATAGAGCATGTCGGCAACACAGACTGTAAGACAAACGATTCGCGCAAGCAACATTATATGGTCAGCACAGCGCGACACCAAATGGTGCACAGTCGCTAATGATGTGCGTGCACGTAATCTGCACCAGCATGGAACCACTAAAAGCTACCAGCTAACGCAGGGAACTCACATTCTATCAGCAAATAATGACGTAATTTAGCACATGGCATGTCGATCGTACAACTTAACAGCAAAAAATGCAAGACTTCTCAATTCTCAACTCAAGTTCTAATATTTTGCGCGCTGATGCATACGTAGCGAAAGCATTTCAACGTTCAAGTAGTAGATCTTCAACAGTCGAGCATCTTCTGTCTTGTTGTAGAAACCCCTCCATGCAGGTTAGATGGCTTTTTGTTTATTACTTATCTTGAGAATGTTCACCACGTCAGGCTTTCTAAATTTTTAAATGACCTCAGATAATTTATGAAAAACCTCCTTAACTACAAAGGTGTTCCAAAGAAAGGAAGGATGTAGGCCCCATTTAGCATGAATTTAATGTGACAAATTTTTACATAATGTAGTTCTCAAACAAGATTCTATGCGCTTGAAAACAGTAAGTTAGGAAATAAGTTTATGGAACAAGATAAAATTTGAAGGAGAAAGTTCGAGGGTTGAAAAAAGACAGAAATGAACTGAAAAAGATGGCCCGTAATAAAACAAAAATCTATTGTGTTACAAGAAAAGGAAGGCGTACATAACTTTTCGCTCAGGACTCTACATCTTCCTCCTGGGCGCGCTAATTCCCACAGATACAGCAGTTGCATCCGGCCTGATGGGTAGAGATTCTACAAACGTAACATCAATGCATCAACCATTCATAGTAATCACTAAACTGTCATACACCAGAAAGAATGAGTTCATTATGATCTTGTTTCAAAACACTATCCTCAACAATCAACAATTACTCAGCTAGTATTAGATAAAAAGTTTTGCGCGCTACTACAAAAGATGCTGCAAAGATGGTCAGAATGGAGGTTCACTGGTAACTACATGCCTGCACCGCAGGTACATCAGCAGCGTTCTGAAGAATGTCGAGCTCTTGCACAACGCTGGCAAGTGGCCACCGCTGCTGTATTGTCAACGCTGGAATTGCAGCTGCTTTCGCACAGGCGTTTCTAGCTGCTGCTCGAGTCTCTTGTCTTTGAACGCACGTTTTTTTCCTACTGGTTCTTTTACAGTTGCTATTTCTAGTGAGCACGCGTGACCTCTGCGGCCGGTGTAGATCTTTCATTTTTATTTCTAATTTAGCCTTATGAATACGCACGGGTAACTTTCTGATATCATGGGGCAAAATACTCAACTGATCGGACTTTTTAAACAAAACACAAAACGTCGAAGCACGACTGCTGTAAAAATAAACACTGAAACAAACGAGCAATAATTCTCGAAATTTTTCTGCTACCATGCTTGACATGCTGCGATTGCCACTCCTAATGTAACCGATGAAATGGCTTCAATTGTTTTGAAAGTTTGGAGGGATGTTTTTCCAAGCAATTCCTTTGGGCTCAAGTGGATCCAGAAAAGAATTACTCTTCGTATTTTTATAAGCTGACAAGAGTGGAAAAGCTTGCTTCACAGCAAGTCCATTGCTTCCGGTATCATTGCTGCTCGACTCTCCGTCATAAATTTTAATTTTAATCAAAAAACTTCCACTAAAGTGAGATTATAAATTTTAAAGGCATGTAAGAAGACTGCCTACACCGAAGAAGAGCAGCCACCACATCTCGTGAGAGTGTAGTGTAAAGCTTTCTACAACAGTGGACACTATTTCTTCTCGTGAATCATTTCATACCTCGTGCGTTCTCACGGATAATCGCTAATGTTTATTCAAAATCGCCATTGATCCACACGATCGGTGGAGTTAAGGTTGGCAGTCTGAGAGGAGCAAGAAGAAGTCGACCTTCTGGCGCATCTCCACACTCCGGGTGAGAGAGAACAGGTCTGACACCCATGCCTTCATTCTGCACGTTGACTGCGACTCTTCAGTACATATCGCTGTCTAAGGCTCATTAGAGCAATTAAGTAGCTCGTAATCTTAAATATTTAAGTGCAGTAATTTATGGGGAAATTTCGATTTCGAAAGACGATGCTCGTAGTGTTTGAAAGGGCTGAACTGTTGAACAAAGAATTTGGAAATATGAAATAATGAAGCATGCACGAGAGAAAAATGTGTTAGCCACTTTATAATAGAAAGAGGTTTGCAGCTGGTGTATAAACATAAATGTAAATGCGTAAAGTAGATCATTACAGCTACTTAGTAATGCACTTAAAAACTGGTCGGCCAAGGTTGAAAATTTTGCATTTAAAATTGTGGCACGAGTGAGGAAAAATGATCCTGCGTCCACGGTTGATGAGGTCATGGCCAGAATAGATATAAGAAGCTCGAATGAAAAGGCTAGTCTTTGGTATACATCAATCAAATGCCTAAAGATGACCAAAATGAAAGAGGAGATGGAACAAAAATACTTGCCTGAAATAAGTAAACCTATGATTGAAAAGTGAGATGATATTTTAAATATTAAGTTAAGAATCCTAACCCCTGAATCTTTGACCTACCCAAGATTATATGATAGTTTACTCTAGTCCAATCTGACCGTTGTCCTTAATCACAACAGAGATGTCCCAATAAGAGAAAGGATAAAGGCACCTTCTAGTCCTTAATCACAACAGAGATGTCCCAAAAAGAGAAAGGATAAAGGCACCTTCTAGTATGGAATGAAGTAAATGGGAGATCTATGCCCAAGATGAGTACCCACACTCTACGCATAAAAACAGCAAGATTGAAAGAATTTTATGGAACAAATGAAAGTTGAAGAAAGTTAGAGCTGCTGAAAAACAGAATAGCAGGGAACCAAAATAATTGGCTTGCTACAAAAAATTACTTCAACAGAAGTAAGGTCTTCCAAAGTTTCAGCTGGAGACCTCAATTTTCGTCCTGCGAACTCTACTTTTCATGGAAACATTACGTGTATCTGCGGGAATTAGGGTATCCAGTGTAAAAATGTACAATAATTCGAGCAAGAACGAAACTCCAATACGTTTGACAGCGCAGCCGATGGAACGCAAAGCTAATTAGAAAACCAAAATCAATGTAAAAAATGTACTGACGAGAATAACATTGAATAAATATTCCATTCAAAAACTTGCCGCTTATTGCCGAGCTGGAAAAAAGAGACATTAACCGATTTAATGATGATGACCCCGATGAAAGTTACATTTTCAATGCGCGAATAGTTAGCGCTGCTATGTACTGTATTTGCTAAGTGAATTATTAAAGTTATGCGTTAATTAAATTATTACTCAACTACTTTGCGTCTGAATTCAATTGACCGAAGGGACATGTTTCTCATTCTTCTAGTCAGCTTTTATTCAGAATTTTTATTTGTTCTATTTTCCCTGGACTCAAAATCGAACTGAAAACCCAACTTGTTTTATTAGCAGCTAAAAGCCGTTTGCTAAGTGAAGCTTGAAACATGAATAATTGAAAAACAAAGATAGGGTTTATCTAATTTTGTGGATTCGCGGTGAGAAAAACGAACTTAGTTTCCTTTCGACAACTGAAAAACTTCGCGCCGTATTAGACTGCGTGACACTTCTAACGTTCGATCGAACACGCATAAAACCTAAAACAAACTTCTTTTCCTTTGCAAAAAGATGTCTCGTTCTACTCGAACCCAACTTTCTTCGTCTTATCTGCGCGTCCAATGAAGATGCTACACTTTCAGCACATTTTAAATCTCCTCCGCACAAAAGCACACGCGAGTCGCACGTTGACGTTGCGACAAATTGCAAGAAGGGATGACAACCACCGTGTCCCGCTGAGCGGCTCTGACAGCATGTCGCGGTGACCCGCGCATAAATTGGCCTCAGGAGGACAACTCAACGGGTGACACTGCACGGACATGTGCTGCGAAGCGTACAATGGACGACTCGCTGAAAAACCGACGCTAGAAAGGTTCACTCAAATTAGGAGCTCTGACTAGAAAAAGGATACTCTTTTACTGTGTTCCGAAGAAAAGAATACGAACATTTGTGTAGTACGGAAATAACTTTACAAATCATGGAAGGCAAGAAAAGCTAGAAGATTTGAACTTATTTTGAATGAAGACTTTTCATCTAAGCAAGATGTCATCAGTACAATCGCTCGACTGACGTTTCGAAAGTGCTGGTAAAAGCTTCGCAAAGCCAAAAGTTAATTTTACTATGGTAATTCGTTTGTAATCACTATTAGAGCTAAAGCTTAGTTGGAAATAAAACTCGTATCGTAGGAAGAAAGTAGACTCATAACAGATTTTTCTAAAAAGCTTAGTTAATTTTATATTAAGTGCATCAGTCTCTGTGTAAAACTGCTAAAAGATTGTGTAGTGCATAGATGAACGATGATGCTATCGATAAAACTACTTGCGGGCTCCACTAAGTTCAACGATTCCCAGGGCATCCTATGTGAACATTTTCCGTTAAAAATAAGTTGAAGAATTTAAGCTCTCATCACTTTTAATTTCGACATAACTTCAAAAAAGCAGCGATTTCAAGAGCAGCATTGGCTATGATGTGCTCGGCATTTAGTTGTTAACGAATATAATTTGCACGCAAAATATACGTGGAAATAAGGCTCGACTGATACCAATCTGATCGAAAAAAAATTACCCGAGACAAAGCTATGCAAACGGAGTCTTGTGTAAAGAAATTTCATGAAACAAAATGCTCCCAAACGATATTTACAACAACCAAGTTGATACATTTATGACATCGATTCAAACCCCTTTTAACTTTCAAACACCTGACTGCCAACTGAATATTCTCGAATTAAATTTACAACACACGTGTTAAAAACACCTGACGGTGGGTAAATTGAATATTCCTGAACGAAATTTATGACAGTTATATTGGAAACACCTGACTGTCGACTGAATACCTCCAAACGAAATTCACAAAAGCCATCAAAACTTTTTAATAACGTGTACTAAAACTCTTTCAACTATCACACACCTGACTGTTACTTGAATTTTCAAAGACGAAATTTACAACAGCTCTGTTAAAAATGCCTGTCAATTTAATATTCCAGAAGGAAAATTGCAACAGCCTAGTTAAAAACACCTGCCAATTGAATATTGGCAAACGAAATTAACAACAGCTATGTTAGAAATGCCTGTCAATTGAATATTGGCAAACGAAATTTTCAACAGTTATGTTAGAAATGCCTGCAATTGAATATTCTCAACGGAAATTTACAACACCAGCTCTATTAAAAATACTTATTAGCCACGCAACGTTGTAAAACCATGCCTTCCCTACAGACGCGGCGATCGAGCAGGTCGCGAGAAGAGGCATGTCCGCACTGACTGCAGCAGTACGCCAGGCTCATCTTCGCCAGGCTCATCTTCCCAAGCAAGGCGAGCAGCTTCTCGTGTGAACGGGTCCCAACGCCGCGGCGACCCTGGGGTATTACTCACGGGAAGCGTTTTTGCCGAAGACTGGCCTTTAGCAAACGTAAATTCAAGATGTGCAATGAGTCCAGTACTGGAGGCGTTAGCAGACACGGCCGTATGATGCTTATACAACACGTGTTTCAGCACAGCGCTTTGACTTGTGACTCCACGCATAGGTCAGTTTGAAGACTTATTTTGACTACGTTCGAGTGAATGATACCCAAATATACATAGTTACGTTGAATAAGCGATTTTCTTTGAAGAATGAGGGTTATTTTCGCGTAAATTCGCGTGTACAGAATTTAAACACACCCTCACAAGGGAATCGCTAAATCACACCTACTCTTCTCAAAATGACCGTTTTAAATTTAGTTCTGTAGAACCAAACCAACACACTTCCGTCCTTACAAAAAAGTAGGTCCAAAGGAGACATTTATACACTTCTTACATGAACAGCGCTTCAGAAAGTATTCGAATTTTCTGTCATAGTATAACAGAAAACTCAGCTGCGTTTAAAAAAAATGACTCGTCAGACTCCAGAACGTTCAGAATACCTGGTCTATTTTACATATTATACACATAAAACAGCGAGTTACTTCAAGCGTTGGGCAAAAAAACTGATATTAATAAGCAATAATCACCCTACAAAGAAGGATGTGGATATTCTTTACGTTAACTTCACGAGTTTGTTCAACAATAGAGTCGAGATTTAATCTATGCGATTTCTATGTGTTCCTAAAAATAACGCGTGTGCTACCACATAATCGAATCTAACGGCAATTCCTATTAGTAACAGTGGACTAGACTTATGTAGACGGTGAATGATGAATATTAATGCTAATTCCGTTATAGAAATAATTTACAGAAAACGGCAATGCCTAATAGTTACCGCAAACTACGCAAACTAGCACTTAAAATTACGAAAATTCATGCCAATTCAGAATAAAATTCAAGTCGCGAACGCCACAGTAATGCGCCGTACATGTATACTCTTTACGCTCGCAGTTGATGTCAGGATGTGATGCAATCATCTGCAAAGCCACATTAATTTTATAGGTTCCCACGATTTGCAATAAGTTATCAAAGTAATCACAGAGGGAAAAATTATCCGTAATAGGCTTGTTCGGCGGCGATGAACTATCATGGGTCTTAATAATTGTTCATTTTAATCAAAACGCCGCAATTGACATCCCGAGTGCATCAAAGATTGGCGGGTCACTGCTTGAGCCTGTGTTTTTTAGCCCCTGTTATAGAATAAGCTTAGAACGAGACATAGAACAGATGGGTTTGCAAACAGCTTTTAAGCTTCATCGTGAAAATGTGAATGATATAGAAATGTCAATGTTATTAAGCTCTCCTGAGATATTTGAACTTGAGAATTAATGAACATTGTGACTTTGTTTTAACGTGCTCAGAACATAAATACGTCAGTGGCTTCGAACAGACAACTTTTTTGAGGCAAAGACAGCTTTTTTTTGTTGGAAATAATTTTTTATAAGATTTTTTCATGAGGGACTAGTCTACAAAGCTTTTATCAATCCACACCGTAATACATCGACATCAGAGTTAATACAAAGGTAATTTCAATGTGGGATATTTCAATATCAAACATAACCCTATTGACAAAATTGCCAAAAATTATCACTTTAATGCTAAATGTTCAATTACCGGTGGCACATATTGCATAAGATCTCACGACAAGACTCGTTTACACCCAAACAAATTAAACTCATTAGAAACCACATCCCGGGGGATTTTTTTCGCTGGAGCATCTATTATTTTTTACGACTAAGTATAACTTCCCCTGGAGCGGCTAAAATCATAGATGTTCCACCTAAAAAGTAACAGATATAATGGCACGAAAACTTAGTGTGTCGACTAACTACGTCCGCTACGCTGGCAAAAGCAGACCCAAGTTCTTAGATACAAAGTAATACAAATTAATAATGTGAAATATACTGATTACGTAGGAAGAACTTTTCTGATACTTAATGCGAAGGAACTCGTAACCAAAATATCATGGGAATGTCTAAATAACAATAACCACACATATCATCACGTTCCGTAGCGAAAACAACCTACACTTGTTGGAGGACAAAACAAACCTTTACAAGCAACAGACATAGGCAGGATGCTTCATAAACCTGTCTTGCGAGCGGTCACGACCGGTATTGACTAGCGGTCAATTGAACACACCGGCACACTTTGATTGAATTACACTCCGGTGTTCAGTGGGTGGTCTGTGACTGCGTCCGGCCCTAGCGATTACAAGCAACTGGCAAAAAAAACGCTGGTCGCCAGTATAATTGCATAGAATGTTTTCACGTGGAAAATATATTGTACTTTACGAATAAACTATTGAAGTATTAAAGAAAAGTACCATGGATACGATAAAATCTCAGGGAGAAAATAATTATTTGTTTCTAATTTGTTTTATTATTACAATCGCACCGCACAAACAGTTTTATGGTAATGGTAGAGCACATAGTAGTGATGGTGCATGAGTGAAGTACAAGCCCTGTGAGTAGAGTTTTTCTTTTCTATGATTTCTGTGCCCGTCTCTGTTTCCTACAATAACCACAAGGGGAGCTTCGTCTACTCTGGTCAAAATATCATGATCGTGGAGTGAATCGAACCAGTCTCTTCCTTATTTAAGGTGTGATGTTTAACCCCCGCTCTATGGAAATTAGATGCTAGTTTAAGCCTCCCTAACCGCAACAAGGGTGTTACAAAGAGAGGAAGAATGAAGGTACCTTTCAGTATGGAGTAAAGGGGACGAGTCAACGCAAAATCTACGCAGGTGAGTTCCCACACAAGATCCCGTTCATATTGCAACAGTGAATTAAGAAGGAAGGTTACGGAACAAGGTAAAATTGAAAAAGAGAGTAAGAGCTGCTGAAAAACAAGACTGCAGGGAACAGAAAAATCGTGAATCATAACAAAACACATTTTATTTGAACAATAGAAGGCCTACCTTAACTCTCAGCACGGGACCTCAAATTTTCCCCTTAGGATAGCTAATTCTCGTGGAAAAATAATTGAATATACCTGAGGGGAAACGTGTTTTGAGAGGAAACATAAATCTTGGAGGATAATTTGATCACTCGAAATGTTCACAAAAATATTAACGCATATAAGAACCCACAACAATTTGCCGTAATTACAGCGGATTCTCTAAACTGTTCGTAGCTGATGCCAGTCAAGCTGCATGCTCAAATTCATTACCAAGAGTGGAAGTGCCAGATGCATTAAACGACATTCAACCCATCGAGCCCGTAACAACGGCAGTTTTGAAGTTAATGTCCTATTTATTTTATCTATCCTGACGTTTCCTGGAAGACAATGATAAAATTTGCCCGCAAGAGCAATTGGGTACAAATAATGTATTTCCCCAACACACAACAACAATCACTAACTATAAACTTAAATTTAGAGCAAGAAAGTGCATCTCTTTTTTTGTATGCGTGTGTGAAGAGATGTACGTTAGAGACCCCTCTAGTGTGAGCCCAGTGTTTCTTCCCGGTAGGAAAAAGAAACTCCAAAATTCCATTCTCAGCTCGAGTGTTTGAAATAGATACCGACTCGATAGGGGGTAACCATCATTGCACTCTGACATTTGAGAAACCAACATTTTATAAGGCAGGAATCAACTTTATTAAAATAAAACATCCGTTACTCCTGTAAAACAGACGGGGTTCAGCAGACGCACAACTTCAGTCATGCATCAGCCATGGAGGACAAAGCGAACTGGAACCATAACCTACCTCCTCGAATCATTTATCAGGCTCGCGCTCGCTCATCCCGAGTTCTTAACTACCTTGTCTGCTAAGATTTATTTCTCGTCACCAGACAAATTGAGACAAACGTGCTGCTTCAGCCTAGGTCAAGCCGAGCACAGAAAAAATCTCGAAGGTTTAGTTTATTGAGGAACTAAGTGGTCATTATGCAAACGCGCTTGTTCAGTATTCCTGTTCAACAAGTTTTCTCGTAAACCTGGGGGTTAATCTATCGACTTCTGGTGCTGCCTCGGTCTTGTGTAAGCCAGCGTCTGCACGAAAGTTCCATTAATAACAATAGCTTGACGACTCCAGCGTTTCCATACACTCACACTTGGATGAGAAAGTTGTTCTTCTTGACCGATGAAGTAGACAAGATTCGATTCATTTTTAGTATTTTACAATAAACAATGAATACAACTACTCAAGTAGAGGCTGGTAAGTGTCTTTGATGGTGAGAATAGAGCGAGAGATTGTTGTTCACAGTTTCAAGCGGTGCTTATGACGTGCACGAAGACTTGTCCAAATATCCCCGCTGTGGTCCTGAGAGCAGGCATTAATTTTGTGGATAATAACAAAATTTATGTGTGATGTATGGAAAAAATTATTGCATGTAAAACGGGTCCCTGCTCAAATTCACAGTAGAAGCCAATCTTCAACATGAAATTTTAATTCAGAAATAGAAACCAAATTATCATGCGATGAGAAATATAAAAAAGCATTACCAATCCCAAAAATGAATTCAGTCTTCATTTATTTGCTTGTCGTCATACGCAGATTATGCAGAGTCAACTAAAAAACACACGGAATGGAGAAGTTGGGGGCAAAAAATTTTGCGGTTGATTTCACCGATGAAAATGAGACGTGGAATAGAATACCACTATACAGCCCCAGAAGATAGAAGCGATTGCATACACATCGTTTGATTTTGTGGCAGCTAAGAGCGTACGTGCATGCTAAATAATTTCATCAAACAATTTAACATTTCCTTTCCTAAGAATGTTAGTACCTGAATGTTCTGAGAATGACCGTTTTTATAAGGGCCTTGAAAAAAGTACATAAATACACATGTCCTAAAAATTTTAACCATTTATCCGTAACAGTTTCGCTCAGTTGAATCCAAACCATACAGTTTTAACTTCATAAAATGCCACCACCTGTACGTCCCACACGACAAAATGCCATCATCCATAATTCTAAGATGACACACTGTTATCGACTACAATTCAATTTTGACGCGATAAAATGCCCCCAGCCGCAGTTATAACACGTTAAGATACTATCATCCGCAACCTTTACCTTGACAAATTACCATCATTCTCAACTTTAGCTTGACAAATTACTATCATCCGCAATTTTAACGTATAAGAAATTACTTCATCTGCATTTTAACTCGGCAAAATGCAACAAAATTCAGCCTCAATTCGACAAAATACAATCAAATACAGTCTCAAGTTAACAAAATACGATAAAATGTAATCTTAACTTTACAAAAATGCAATCAAATGCAGTCTTAACCCAACAAAATGCCACCATCCGCTCCACACAATGTCATCACAAGTTCCAGTAGCTGCAGAGCAGCTCGCGCTCCGTACCCTGCCGCAAAGAGCGCAATTAAGACTGGAGTTATTGCATCAGACCGGCAGTCGCAGTAATTACGGCATCACAGTATTGAGCGCGAGTGACGGTGCATATTTGTAATAGACGAGGGTAGCGTAATCAAGTGTCAAGGTGATTCAATTCTCGTAATGGTTGACGTTAAATTGAAAAACACAATTTATTTTTATAAAATCACTCACACAAAAGGGTTGATAAATATAACATTTTTTACTTGCAATAAATTGAAGATTTCTGAAGCACAATTGCAGGCTTTTGGGATGAATTTTATGCATGAAATTAGATTAGATTCGATTAGATTAGATATTAGTTTCGGCCTCCCTAACCCCAACAAAGGCGTCCCAAAGAGAGGAAAGAAGAAGGCTAATTTAAATGGCTTGAGAGAACGCAGAATCTAAGCACAAGGTGCATCGGAACTATTAGTTGAGAATGGAATTTATAAAACAAAATAAAATTTTAAGAAGAAAGTAGTAGGTGCTGTAAACTAGGACAGCAATGAACCGATGAAGATGGTCCGTTACGTAACAAAAAAAACATTTTATTTCAAAGAGTAGAGGGTCTACCTAACCTTAACTTGGGACCTCACATGTTTCCCGCAGGAGCGCTTATTCTCACAAATACAATAGTTGAATCCTCGTGATGGGGAGTCTGTATACAAAAGAAGATTGCACGGATTAGATAAGATTTGAAGTTCGTTTAAAACTTCCAAATCCCAACAAAGATATTCGAAAGGAAGGAAGTGAAATGGCACAATATAGTTTGAAGGACAAATCTATGCAAATATGCACCACACTCTGTGCATAGCACCAGCAACCTTGAAAAAAATTTATAAAACAAGGTGAAAGTTGAGAAACAGTGATTAGTGCTAAAAAAAAAGCAGCACTGCACCGAAAAAATGTGGTCCGATACAAACAAAAAAATCTGCATCATCGAAAGCAACTCTTAACATATTTTCAACGCGGGACCCCACATCTTCTCCGTGGAAGTGCTAATTTACATAGATACAACAGCCGTAACCCCATGACGGGAGAAGACAACACAAAAAGCGACGCAAGAAGCGTTGATTGTAGACGCAAGAGCACACAGAGATTGCTTCCCGCACTGCCGAAGGTGAGCTGGAGATGGCCGGCCAAAAGAAGACCAGTTCTGAGGGGAGGTCGCCCGTACACGACTGCTGGGGTGCGGAAGGAGCCCGAGGTGGTGCTGCTATAGTATGAGGTCTACCACACTACAGCATGAGATCTGCCTCTAGCTAGTACTATGGCGTGAAGTTGGGTTAAGTTAGGTTTCCAAAGGATATCCTCATTTCCACACATTAAATTTAGCGATCACTTAATTTGTACATCTCGAACTGCACATGGGTAGGCGAAACATGGGGGGGGGGATACATGGTAAGGTAGTAGCACCCTCGAGCTTGCAGCCACATCACAAGCACATGAAGTCTGGATGGAGGTTTATGAAGGCACAAATTTGTCGTATGGGACTGGCTTCAACGTGTCTGAGTTGGCTCATTTTTCAATTTGGCTCATCTTTCATTCACTGGAGCTTACTGAACGCGAGTAACTCGCTTTTTGTGGTAATCTAGACCCTGGGAATCCTACGATAATTTTTCAAGGTTCCTAGTTGAATGATGCAGGCACAAAATGAAATCGAGTTAAGGCAGTGGGTTTAATATACCTTTGCGAGGCGATTCGTAATAAGATGCCCAGGACTTGAGATCTGACAACTGACTACGTCATCAGAACATCCAAGAAGGCGTTTCTTGGACCGACATTGTTGAACAATTTACACAGCGCATCAGACCACTAAAAGCATGAGAAATGAATAGATTCCTTGTGAAAACAACAGCCCTCGTAGCTCGGGACATGAAGCTTGCAGTAGAAATTTACGTACTTTTCGCCACCAAAATTGAGCATGTATCCAGTACGAGCTCGTTTAAATTACAAATTATCAAAGTCAACTAGCCGATAGTTACTGATAGAAAAACTGCTTATCAGCCTTTAACCGCGTGGCGAATACTACTGCAAGTTTGAGATGATTTTGTTAACACTCTCAAAAAAAAAAAAAATGACATCCTGATTCCTTGTTTTTCCACGAATTATTTATAAGAAGTCGATGAATGACCCAACGTGATCCTCAAATCCCTGCACGCATTCGTGCGTGACGTTAAGTATGATTGTCACAGTAAAGTTATTTTTAATGTTACAATAGAAAAGATTGCATGTTGTCACAGTAAAATTATTTTAATGTTACAATAGGAAAGATTGCATGTTGTCACAGTAAAATTATTTTAATGTTACAATAGAAAAGATTGCATGCAATTGAATGGTACATTGGTACATTACATGAGTTATCAGATACGCAACCTCATTTGAATGATGGGTTTACTCTATGAAATTAATCCTAGAGCACGGATGTTTTAAATGAGAGAACTAATTAGCGCACAAAATTCTGAAGTGACAAAAACTAAAATCATTAATCTTGGTGGAAAAGAAATATGTGTTCCGCAGAAAATACCTGAAAAGCAGCTTCCTTAGAAAAAAGGGTGTGATGAAATCATCTAAAATGAAACCGCACGTTTTGCTTGTGAGCAAAAACCAAATTTATTCCGTACTAATAACAGTTTTAAATACCAACTGACTTCGCCTCTCGATCAATACCAAAGAATTTTAAAATTAGCTCCACGCGTCACCGGCAACCTCGAGCCCGAACATTTATGAAGGCAAGGGTTAATTTATTAGGTGTTCGTATGAGATTGGTCGAGAATAATTTTCACGACTAAACTTTTCTAAAATGAACGCAGAAGCGCCAGTATAATCAGCCCCTAGTCGTCCTCCAAGGCTCATAATATCGAAATAAATACACGAATAGGTGAAATATGTATAAGAACAACAGTAAGTATAAATGGAATAAATAAGTGAAATGTATATATTAATAGTGAGTACAGGGTGGTTGCTGAAAATGTACATTTTAAAATTCCACTACCTTTTTAAATATATGAAATAGGAGACTATAACATGGAACATCCGAAAGGACATCCGAAAGGTAATACGAATTGCACCGAAACTCTAAAATTCAGAGCAAATATACATTTTTCCAGTAAAATATTAAAACAAATTCCACGTCTCGTTGAACGCCTACTTTTAGTCCGTCCTGCATCGACCAAACTAACAAAAATTATTCAATAGATCCACGCAGTATAATAAATTTATGGTCAAGTCACAAACCTTAACCCACGAGACGGTTTCAAAAGAAGCACAGCCCAACGCCCAAATCTTCTACGATCGACCCCAAATCATACAACCGAGATTGTATTGTAAGTTCTATTCAGCCTCCTCAACCCCAACCAAGGAGTTCCAAAATGAGGAAGGAAAGCAAATATTCGAGTAAAGAATCTAATTTACAAACTTGACTCCGTATTTAACACGTTGCTTGCAACCCATCGATGGGTCGTGCTAAGTTCTTCCTGCTGCAAAATGACCCATCGATAGGTCGTTTGAAAAATTCTAACAACATTTTTAAAAGAATGATATTTACTGGACCCTTTTAGTGTTTGATATTTTCAAAATTGCCAACTACATTTGACTTTAAATTTGACTTGAACATTGAACTTCAGTTAAACCCATCGCAGTCAACATGTTAAAAACGAATGTAGACCTCTCGCTCACCCCGAGATCGGCACACCTGGCAACATGCGGACACGCCGCTAAAAAACGCACGCCGCGCTGCACGCGTTGCGAAAATGAGAGGGAATTCCAGAAGCAACTGGAGCGCTTCGGCGCGTATTAGGAGCGCATCTCAAGCACCTCCCGTGTTTTGCGCAACTTTTGCGTCATGTTCGATGGGATGTTACCTGCGTCTGAGGCCTCATGAGAGAGAGATTAAATGTAAAATATTTTTATATGATGATACGAGAATTCCTCATATGTGTCAAGACTCATTGATTTTGAAAATCTGAAAGTATATCTGAACAAGTCTGCTGTTTGCTTTAGTCGCATAAGAAATCTGTGACGTTCATATATTCATCGATCAGAAATTTAGAAATGAAGAAAATTCAGAGGAAATTAATCATTTTTACAAAGAAAACGCTTCGGAACCCCGCTCCACACCAGTTCAAAAAATAAATCATTTTTTCTGAAATAATAAATCAAAAGTACAATGAATGGTAGGTATTAAATTATATCATGATAGGGGAAAAATATTTCGTGGGTATCGTATTCGCACGCATTAATATCTCATTTTTAATTATTCTAGCGAAACTTGCAGTTGTGATAAGTTACAGCTTCAGTCAACTCGTCTTTTTGATAGTTCACTTCTCTTGAAAGGTGAGGTCAAAGGCAAAGTTCGAACAATTTCTCGGACGTTCGATAAAGAAATTCAAGCGAAATTAACCTATGAATGTCAAGCTAAATCCCAAATAATTCTAAACGCGGAAAAACATCCGTGCTCGTCAGGCAGAAACTCAAACAGTCATCTTATAATCGAAGGTTAACTTTACAACTGATTGATTATAAGTTAGTTTCACCTTCCCTTACCACCACTAAGATGTTCTAAGAGAGGAAGGATGAAAGTACAATTTAATATGGAGTTGAGGGAACGCAGAATCTATGCACAAGGTGTGATCTAGCATAGGATTCTCTGCGCATAGAAACAGTAAGTTGAGATGGAAGGTTAGGAAACAAGATAAAAGTTAAACAAGAAAATCAAAGGTTCTGAAAAAGAAGGAAGCCGTGGACCGAAAAAAAATGATCATTTAGAAAACAGAAAACATTTTATTTCATAAAATGGGAGTAAACTCCGCAAGTAAGTCCTGTATAGCTAAGTACCCCACGTATGGAAGATCTGATACATGGCAATTCTTCCAATAAAAAAAAAGTCAAATGCAACAAGGAAAAGTCACAGGGTCATGATAAATCAGCAAGCATTTAAAGACAGTGACGAGCATTTTGATCTCTCACTCCTACAAGCATTACTCTTCTAGTCTTCAAGTCGACTTAGCCAATGAGAGGAGACTAGAAACCGTACATCGCCAACATAAATTTTCCAACCTCTTCCAGCAAGCAAAAAATTAGCGGGACTTATACAGCACACTTAAGGGTTTAGTAGGCGATAAATCTCACGAGAATTCATTCGAGAAGCACACTCAACATTCACTCAAAGATTTCTTCACCCTCCGAGGGTGCGCGGTTGCCAATTTCCAGCTATTTCAAGTGAGAAAAAGCCTCGTAAGAAGAGTAATAAAGACTTCTCGATTTCATCAATGTTTGAAATGCGAATAATACGCCCAGTCCGAACACGCGTTGCGTGAAGAGCAGCAAGTTAACCAACAGATTGTGGCTAGTTATTGAGGTTGCGAATGCAAGCGAAGGAACGACGGGAAGCCGTTCATGATGAATCGATCCTACCAGCACTACATGGCTGACGACTGGAGTGGAGACGTACGACCCAGGGAGAGTGGCAAGATCGTGTTAGACCATCGCATCCTATATCTCCCAGTCTGCTCACATGATTTGTGACGTCACACTAGTGGTCGTGATTCCATTTGTGATGAATCGAAAGGGCGGAATTAAGTTTCGTGTTAGACCGTTGCCTTCCACATCTTCAGGTCTGCTCGTATAAATTGTGACGTCACACTAGTGGTCCGTGATCGATGACATTTGTGGTGAATCGAAAGGGCGGAATTACGTTCGCTCACATCTATCGTTGATTTCCCATTGCTCGGAGCTTACTAGGAAGGTTAGTATCGGAAATCATACAAGATCATACAAGATCCTAAATCATACAAGAAATCATACTTTGGAAATTTATCCAAGATAAGCAGCGATACATTTCTTGTCAAATGAGCGTATTAAACGATCAGTTTCCCATAAGTATATGTGATACGAATGAAAATATGAGTGTAGTCGAGCCTGATTTATGAGCTCGGCGTTCATTCACGCCACCGGATTAGACAATATAAGCAAATGAAATATCGTACTCCTGTATTTTTCTCGTAATCTAGGCAAGTTTGAGGTCATAATTTCATCATTGGTGCAAAAGAATTTCAAAAGGTAGAGCTTGTTCACACACTTTCACTTTTCTTAATGATTCTATGAAGGGAGAAATCGTTAAAAATCGTAAGTTACAACAAAAGTTTGACACACTTCAAGGACAAATGGAAAAACGCTCGAAATTGAACATCATGACTTTGAAAACTGCCTAAACAGCAATTTTTTCCCAATCGCTGCCCAAACTTGTCAATAAGTTTCCCTCACATAATCGCCAATGTATCAAAAAACACAAAATCAATGAGCCTAAAAACATATATTAGGAATCTCCACATTGCGCAAAAAATATAATTTTCATCACTCTCAAGCAATATCACAAACGTTCTGATGAAAACTGCGCGAAGAAAAGTATTTCCGCCTTTTCTTTTCTACTCAAAACTGCCGCCTTCTGCGAACCACTAGCGTGACGTCACTGCTATGTTGCCGGGCATAGCGTCTGGTCAGGAGATAAAAGAGGCATTAGTTTGGCCTGCTTGAGTAGGAGAATTTAAAAAAAAATCTTTCACGAAGCTGAGTGAAATTTGAGTCGAAAACACTTTTTTTACTCAGAGTTTTGTAGACTTAAACAACTCACTTAAGATTCGCTGGGCTAAAACATCTCTTGAGAATCGTTACAAACTAAAACATCTCCCTTGAGAATTACTACAGACTAAAACAGCTCATTTGCGAATCATTGCACTGGAACGCTGGTCCGACAAAGAAGATGAAAGGGAGAGTACTCAACGAATTACAGTAGATGTACACACATCTGTGGCGGATAACGGGTGGTTGACAGGTGATTCCGAGATCTTCGGATATTTGTACGGACCCATACTTGATGGTTGCAGCAGGCACACACGCAGTCGCAGCAGACACACGGAAGACATAAAAGAAAAGTACACTACAGACGGGCGCATCATGAGCACCACAAGCGCTGGAGGAGCTCGTTCGCCTTGTAAAGCTTTGCTGCGATGTCCTCGCGAGGGTATCGTGTGCCGCTAGAACGCGTCTGGGTCCCACCTGGCACACTTGTGCACTGACGTCGACTTGGCCAGAAACGAGCCTAGGGTTATGTGGAAATTTATGAACCCGTTTGGCAGTCTCTAATCTCTACGTAAACAATCCAAAGAAAGGAAGGAAAAGGCACCGTTTTGTATGGTGTAAGGGAGCACGGAATCTACGCACAAGGTGTGTTCCAGCATGAAATCCCCAGTGCATGGAAACAGTAAGTAGAGAAACAAGTTCATGAAACATGAGACAAGTTGAAGAAGAAAGTAGTGGGTGCTGAAAAATAGGACCTCGGTGAAAGGAGAAAAAGATGATCCGTAACAAAATAAAAATTTATTCTATTTGAACGAAAGGAGGGTATACCAAACCTTTAGCTCGGGATCTCTAATATTTCTCCTGGGAGCGCTAATTCCCATAGATACAAATGTTGCATCTCCCTGAGGGGAATGAATTTTCAATCTCATGTGCGACGCTAACAACATGTACACACGATAATGAACTTCCTTCGATCTATGATTGATTGATTATAAACTAATTTTAGCCTCCCTCTGTCACAACAAAGATGTTCAAAGAGAGGAAGGATGAAGGCACCATTTAGTATGCATGGAGTTGAGGGAATGCAGAATCTATGCACAAGGTGTGATCCAGTGTAGGATCCCCTGTGCATAGAAACAGCAAGATAAGAGAGAAGGTTATGAAACAAGACAAAAGCTGAAGAAGGAAGTCAGAGGTGCCGAAAAACAGGACAGCATTGAACTGAAAAAAAGATCGTCCTTAACAAAACAAAATTTTTATCAACAAAAAGAAGGCCTACCTAACTCTCAGCTCAGGACCTCACATTTTCCCCCTGGGAGCGCTAATTCCCATAAAAACAATAGCTGTATCTTCCTGAGGAGTGACATGCGAGTATTTTTAGAACGTAAATACCTTTGCAAGTCAACCGGTTGGAATCAAACGCAAACAGGGGTAAAACGTTAATCAATATGGTTGAATAATGAATTTAAAATGCACAAACCAAACGCCGTTAATTAAAACGTATGAATACAATCTTTCCCAGAATTGCCATCGAGAATGATGAATACATCGCAGACGATGGCAAAAAAATTATTTTGCTTTACATATTACTACATGAAGCAAGCGGTGCTCCTAAGCCTTTTCTTTGATGCTATCATTGGCACATCCAAGAAAATAAAAGCTTTGTCTCGTGTCCAACATACCTAACATAAGAGTCCTCTATCAGTGCGTTAAGATCATTGTACTTAATAACAGATGGCTATCTCAGTCCTTAAATAGTAAACATAAAATGATTGCATCTACGGTAATTCTTATTTGGAATCTTAAAATGCTAATAGAAACGAAAAAATGAAAAAATAATTGTCCAAAACAGATGTACGATTTGGTGGTCAGACAAATAGAACAATGCACTAGAGTACCGGGCCAAGCATCTCGTTCCGCTCTGAAAAGCAACATCACAACTCTCTACCATAATCTAAATCATTTAACAGATGTTCATTCTATTGTTCTCGAAGCTCTTCAGCACGTATGAACTGTTCTTCCCTCACTGAATATGATCCTAATTTTTTCCAAATCTACATTGTTTCGCCGTGCCACATCAAGGAGGAGTTGGGAAATATTGAAACCAAGAAACGTGCTAATTTTGTTCACGAATAGAGGAAGCGTACGACTTTACGCGCTATTTCTCTCCCGAATAGAGGAAGAGACACGATTCTTCATTTTTATTTCAACATGGGCAATTTGCTATGTACAAACATATCTCATGTTTGTACAAACATGTACAAATATTTCTATGTTTGTATAAAACACTCATTAGTTACCATTCGACCAACATTTGCAAAACGACACCTGTGAGCGCAAAATGATATTTTCATGTTATTACATTGCCGTTTATGCACGATACGTGATGGATGCTCATTTATCCATCATCAATCTAGCAAACGCAATGCTTCCATGAGCGAAAGCCACAGGGTTGGAGAGACTGACATTTTATCGATTGCATGATAACGGTTATTTGTTATGGTACCAAAATGCAGAACATGCACGCTCTTTACCTTAATAACTGATGAGATTTTGATACTATAATAATTGAACACAAATTATCTATAACGAAACAATTACTTGGAATAATTCTCTTTCAACTTTCAAACAGCTAAATATATTCTCGCTTTAGTATCATATCGATGACCAGCTGGTCAGAGAGCATGAACCCGTGTGCGGTCGTTGAAGCGAACTCAGCTCCATATGTTAATTCGAAATTGATCAAGCGAAACAGATCTGTAAAGAAGCATAATGCTTTTAAAAGAATAAAATCTGTAAGATTTTTTAAGAAATGTAAGTTCCAAGAAACTACCAAGTCCCAACAGGAATCTTGAAAAAGTAACACATAAGAAAACTGAAATGAAAGGACTCAAGCAGATAGCAAAATCACCTAATCAAAAAGTAATCCCAAATCCCCGCTGATCCAAAGCGAACTTTACCAATTTAACCGAATGGCTACCGACAAAACGCTGTACTTCATTGCGGTGATCGCAAGAAAGATTAGTTAAAACGAACGCGAATAAACGTTTCGGCACAAGCCCCACACAGAGGAGCGCATATAAGAAGCGTGCAGTCACTTATTTCTAGCTGGCCCGGTCTGCAGTTCAGGGGCCGAATAAGGGCCATAGGTTCGCAGGCCAAGGCTGAGGGCCTTTAACATTATGGCACAAGATCCAAACAATGAGAGCAGTCTCGTTATCTTCCACCACGGCGCCTTCAGAACCCAAAGTTACACACGTTTTATCGAGTCTGCTCTCGGCTCATTGGACGAATGCTTCGATCCATAAAGTGGTGATGCGGCCCGAAAATATATTATGCTGTGCTGACTGAAGCACTTTGTGTTGCATGTAGAATTTCACCCAAAATCTTGTAGGTTTGGCGCGTTCGTGACACCTCGCTGACTGGCGCACTGGCACCCTTCAATCGCTGTTCTATTTCCAAAAACATAAATAGATTAGACGAGTTAGTTTATGCCTCTCCAACCGCAAGCGTTGTAATGAGAGGAAGGATGATGGCACAATTGCGTAGGGAGCTGAGGGAACTCGAAATCTATGCACACGGTGTGTTTCCACATAAAATCCAATGCCGCACAGAAACGGTAATTTGAAAAGAAATGCTATGAAAGCATAAGAAGAGAGTTACAGGTGCTGAAAAACAAAACCGCAATGGACCGAAAAAGATGCTCCGTAATACAACAAAACATACAACCTTTTATTTTAACAAGAAGAAGACCTGCCAAACTCTCAGCTTAGGACCTCATGTTTTCCCCCTGGAAGTGCTAACTCTCATCGATGCAAACGTCGTATCCCCCTGAGAAATGGGAATGCAAAAACATAGTATTACGCTGTTATTTAAAAGCACAAGGAATTATTGAGAGCAAATTATTCATCATTCGCTAATAAATCCATCATTTACAGCGAATGTTATTGAAGAAACAAAAACTACTTCTGTAGAGATAACAAATGACAAAAATGATGTTTCGGGGCATTAAGTCTAACACGTCGATAACCTTAAGGATTTAACGGTTTCACTGATCGATTATGACATTACGAAGGTGGGCTCTAGCACCTGAGCATTTCGCCTTGGATTGAATGCCAATTTTAAGCACCTGCCACACCTGCACCAACAGAGGATCGACTGACTTCCAATTTCAAGTATCTATCACACTTCCACCAACAAAGGATCGATTGTTTTACAATTTCAAGTACCTGCCACCAACAAATCGTCAATAAACCCTAGAGGTCTTAATGACTGCTCTTAATGACTTAATGACGCTACATCATTTCTCAGAGCTGAGCGAGGCGCGTTCTAGAGTGCATTATGAACCGAACATGCGACGGCATGCCCTGACACACAGACGACGCCCTTCCCATTCCAGAAATGTCATACGCGCACGCGACGGGGCTTCCCCATTCATCTACGAGATTTATTCCTCAAATGAAACCAACCACCAATCCAACGCAGTAAACAATGTTTTTTTTTATCAGATGAATGTGCACTAGACGATCCCTCGTACAGGAACACACAGGGAACGAAATGCCAGCCAGCACTCGCGACTAACACTCCTCAAGTTCAACTTTAGAATATGACAACGCATCCTTAGAATGGCAAGGAAGTCATTGAACTAAATCAGACCCGTGACTACCCACCTATATTAGAACTTGCCTAGTTCAGAGAAATTATTTCACTGGTGTAGAACTTAAGGAGAATTGATAGCTCAAATTGGTTTAGCAATTGTGGATGTGGTACGTACACCTCCGGATGAGGCGCACCACGTCGACGGAACAGGTGCGGGCTGGCCAGTGACGCACCATCTCGGTGTGCGTGAGTCATCAGCAAATAATGGGATCGTTGTTGCCTAGGTGTGTTCTACTTGTGTGCTGGATCTGGCGCAAAATGAAAGACTTTAGGAAGATTTTGCTTGGTGAGCATTTTCTAGAAATTTCACGACAAAGAACACAGCAATCAACGCAAATTAGAAATTGCATATCATCAATATTTTGTTATCAAAAGATGTTTCAGGTCTTGCCCCACCATCAGCTATGAAATCTGTAAAATAAACGCAAAGATGTGAAGGTATGTGATATCAAATAATTTAGACATTAATGACCGTAATATCGTTTGCGTTTGAGATGAGTTGACAGCTAAAATAATTAGATTCAAAGACGGAGGATTTAATTTTTCAATGCGATTTTTCAATACCATTCAACTTTACAGATGGGGATACCTTCGCATTCTGTTCATTTCAGAACTGTACACGGTGAGAAAAGTTGAGACGTAGAGTAAATCTACACAAATAAGTATTCCAGGAAAGCTCGAACAAACGACCTTAGGAAGTATTAACTTACAAAATTAAAACACAAAATAAAAATAGGGAGACTGGCATTACGGAGCAGTCTTGAGCTAATATTGTATAAAGGAAAGAAGAAGCATGTTTATGTTTTCATGATGAAATCACTGATCGAAGCGTATTGGTTCTATTTCAGAAACATTTTTTAAAACTGATTTGTTAATAATAAAATTTCCAGAGCACAGAATTTTGAAAATAAATGCTTTCTTATTAGTATTCCCACTTTCATTGTATTAGTTTAAGCTCCTTAGCCCGACAAAGGCGATCTCGAGAAAGCTAAGAAAACGGACGATTTAAAATGATGTGCAAAAACGTAGAGCCGATGCACAAAGCATGGATACCCTGGACATAGAAACAGTAATCTAAAAAGGAAGACGAAGAGAAACAGATTCAAACGTTAAATTAGGGTATTTACCCGCATCATTGGTATTAAACAATAGCCTTGAAGTACCTCTGTAATTTCTTGAGCTGCAATTCTGGGCGAAAGCTGAAAGATTAGAGGTTAGTTTAAGCCTCCCTAACCGCTACAAAAAAAAAGCGTATCGAAGAGAGGAAGGAGGAAAGCACCATTTAGTATGGATTTTAGGGAATGCGGAATCTATGCAGAAGTGGCATAGAAACCACACGTTTGGAAATAACTTTACGAAACATGCTAAAAGTTTAAGAATAAAGTAATAGGCACTGAAAAACAGGACAATAGCGAACAGACAAAAACGACCTGTAAGAAAACTATTCTATTTCAACAAAAGGAAAACCTACCAAACCAAACATAAACCATAAACTCCCATGGGAACGCCAATTTCGATTGCTCACTTGTTATAAGTCCCCTCACATCAACAATGCTAACGTCTTCTCTTCACCTTCCGTTACTGGTTTGCTCAATGCGCAGAGCAACACTGAAGCCTCCAACCCAATTAGCACAAATTTGTAACCTATATTTCAAGGCCGATATCAATCATCCTCCTACGTGGACGTAGAATGACCCTCCTGCTTAATTAGGCCAAACCTTAATTTGAACTCAGCACAGGATTATTAAAATTCAATGAAACGCAAGGAAATTAATCAATTACAGTGAAGGGGAGGAAGGCTGGGAACTGACATGCTCACGGCCTCAAATAAATCAACGCTAAGAACTGATATAAAGCGACAGCGAACTGTGCATTGGAGCACACAATTCATAAATGACAATGTTACATTGCGATTGCCAGCAACGAGCGATCATTTGTTCAAATTAACGCCTATTGTTGGCATTTCTCTTAAACAACTTTATTGGAAATGAACCGTCTTTCATCCACTCTTTCCTTTTCTTACTGCTGGTATCGGTGAGATGCAGGGATAGATTCATATATAGTCGACAAATGAGTTATACATTTATTGTGAGCTTCAACATGTCAAGATGAAAATTTGCCTAAGTTCTTTGTAATTATTCATAACATGAATCAAAACTCGAATTAGGGAAATAACTGAAACTAATGTCTACTCGCAAGAATTCAGTCCCGCAATAGGTAACAGGAGATAGCTGTAAGATTGATTGTGTGCACTTATGTCAAAAGTCCCGCACGTCAGAATGCATAGTCACCACAAACAGACACGTGAGCAAGATTTACTAAAATTACCTGAAGGAACTACAACTGCGCAGCTGATGCAAAACCCCTTCGTTACCCAGGGTGAAGTAAACGCCATTTTCTCTTGATAAAAATTAATCAAGTCTCTCGCAATGCTGGATTTTTTTTCCAAACAAGCGCGTAATAAACAGAAAATGGCACAGGAGTCAGAAGGTGAGTCATGCTAATTAGCAATTTGTTTCGACAGACAGACAGGCACTGCTCGGCAAACCCACCATGCCAAAGAGATACACATGTGTTTTTTGCCGTTTCAAATACAGCCAAGCCCAGCAATAACTTCTGAAGCTGGGCGCAGTTCTCATAATTACATTACCTGAGACCAAAGCATGAGCCAATTCCTGTATTTCCGAAGCAACCAGATCATGCAAAAGAGGGAAAAAATAACGCCTGATAGCATCTCGTTGAAACATTGAAGAAGAAGTTCACATGACGAAGAAGACGAGGTTGCACTCCACAGCCAAATTTACAACTCGACAACGCCCAGTCTGCGCACCTGAGTCAGGGCGATTAGCAATGCACCTCCACAGAGAACAGAGCGTTTTGTCACAGTCAGTGTTCGTAAAATGATGCCGGGGTGCTGGCGCCTGGAGACCAGTCCCAAGAGTTACGCCCAAGTCTTTTTAAGCGACGCAGGTGGTGACGGCGCTGGCAGGTCTCCAGTGTTAGTCAGGCACGTCTCGGTATAGACCAGAGATTCCCAATATCTTTGAGCGAGGGCAAATAACAATAGAAGGCGCTTACATACTGCGATCGTAAACACACTTTGGTCCATACAAAGGACGCGGATTTGGTTCTGTTTACGCCCTTCAGTAAATACAAGACTTTTAACACAATGGTGAAGATGGAGCATGGCCATTTCTTTAGACGCTGTTAGAGTCTTTAAGAAACGTATGCCTTCAGAGCGAAAGCACTAAGAGTGTTAAGCGCTTGTCTTTATTGAATAGAAATGAAGATCTGGACTCAATGCAAAACGTGTCCTATTTTAAAGTATCTCAGATTTAAAATCAAGATCGAATTGTAGTTCAGTTTTACAATCATGATTCACTTTACTATAGCTTCAGTACTCGATTTTACATGCTTTTTATATACCTAATGAAGCTTATATTAAAAGTTAAATGATTTCCATATCTGCACTTCATGAAAATATTGTTAGTTAGCTACAATATTTGAAAGTCTGAGTGGGAATTACTGTGCAGTATCATTCAGGATATTTCTGTAGATTTTGGTACCGTTATATACAGCAGCCGTGAATCGTGTTCTTCGCTCTTAAATTAAAGTTTTTAAGAATAATGAAGTTCCCAGTGGGCAAACGACTGGACAAATACTGCTTTCCTGGTACACGACTTCATTATTGAAAATTTAAACACAAGAACTGGAGACAAATGATATACATAGATCGTGAGCCACGAAAGATCCACTCATATTTTCTCTGCGTTAAACGACCTGAAATTGCTGGAAAATGTTAAATGTAGCTGATGGAGAAATTAATGAGAGTACGTGTACCCCGCATAAATTCCAAGATTACCATTTATAAAGTGAATAATCTTTATCACCAGCAATCTCAACATAATTATTTAGTACGATCATAATCATTATATACGAACATAATCCTTTAGTTCGAATATTACAACATAGTACGGACACAAAGTCGAGGAATTTCTTCTATTAAAATAGCATTTGAGAAATATGAGAACAAATCTAACAATGCTCCAGAACTCAGTTGCATCGCAAACAGCCAACAAAAAACGTTACGTAAAAGTACATTTGAATGAACCATGCATCAGCTTTTATTTAAAGTTCTAAGATTTATAAAATAGGACGCAATGCAGTCATCAAGTGGAATGCATTATATTAAATTCAATTTTGTCTTGCTAATTGGCAGTAGAAAATACGACCTGAAATAGCCATGAAATAAAATGTATAAAAATAACTCCAATCTTTCTTTGTTGATCAGGATGTAATGGAGTAATCAAGTGAAATACATAACATTATTTCAATCTTGCGTTAACCTTTATATTAGTAACAGACACACGTCACGCTTCATCTATTATCATCAGTAGCAAAATATTGAATGAGATGCAGTTAAGTTCAATCGTAATACCAACATTACATTGCATTCTGTGAATGCACACTGTACCTCTGCCTGCCCTACGGCAGCACGATGGATACATGCTTCACTGAAATTCAGATCGTAAAATCAAGGTATCGTAACGCAAGAATATCTGGACAAAAGACCTTTTCAGTGCAAGCAACTTACGTACGAATAATTTGCAAACGAAACCAAATTCATTCACCACAACTCGTGTTACAGAAGTAGAGACAAACTTGTCAGAAGCACTTTCACTCCGCTATAAGCCATAACAGAAATCTGAACACGTGAACATTCCACTGCATCACATGAGAAATCTGAACACGTGAAGATTCCAGTGCAACACCTGAGAAATCTAGACACTAACATTCCAGTGCTACGACTGAGAAATATGGACACGGGAACATTCCAGTGCAGCACCAGAGGAGGCGGCGACCACTCGACCCTCACACAAACCACAGCGGCCGGGAAGATCAGGCGTCACGGGCGAGACGGCCTTTACCTTGACGCGGCACATGCAAGTGCCTCACCCGCAGCCTGCATGCCGGGGGATAGGGGGAGTGGGATGTAGGAGTGGGAGATAGGAGTGGGGAATGGGGAGATAGGAGTGAGGAGGTAGGAGGAATGGGGAGATAGGGGAAGGACCACGCCCTGGCCTCACAGAAAGACCCCATCCTGGCAACTCCAGATCTAAGGCGGGAATTGTACGACGTTTTGATGTCTTTCACGTGATGAAAGTATTTGTTGCTGGTTGATTAACATGACATGATGAAGATGTTCATTTATGAAGGAGTGTCGTGATATGGTAGAAGTATTCATTCCTGAAAGAACTGCATGAAAATGTGGGGATTTGGATTAGTGTATGAGAAAATGGTGCGCTTGTTTACGTTTTCTAGCCAAGAAGCGTCGGAAAATTTGGGAAGAAATTCATTCCAAATTAAATGCTGAAAAATCCCAACAAAATTATCCTTATGACAAACTCTGGAATGATAAGCAACCACATATAGAGCGCCGTACAGTAATTGATACATTTATTTACAGCGGAATGTAGTAAATGATTAAATCGTACACTATAAGACGTCGACAAATTGATCGACGCGTAGATCAGTTAAAAGACTATTTGAAAACGCATTTTTTGCTAGCAACGTGAGTGAATAAATCCTAAGTTACGCCGATATATCCGTTGTAAAGGTGTGTTAAGAAAATTTGAATTGACAATTATAATTAGACAATAAGATAATCATCTTTTACGTGAGATTCAACAGCGTAACATGACTGACTCATTGCAAGCAATACAAAATTAACTCGTCACAAATAATGTTAATTTTGATGCTAGTTAAATTGTGCTAGTGTAAGTCTTTCTTATCGCATAAAATGTGTTCTTAAGAGTCGAAAAAGATAGGAACTTTTTTGTATGGAATGATGGCAACAAGAAATCTGAACTAAAATAGTCGTCACCAAACTCCTGAATAGCAACAGCGAAATTGAAAGCAGTTTATGAAACAAAATAAAAATGGAAGAAAAACCAATTTCTATTTTTACGATGATTTAATCCCTCTGATGGGAAATGACATTGAATTTTCGAAATAAACAAAACGAAAAAAACAAAATTACTGGGCTGCGCCGCAATGATTTGCTCTTTTTCTCTAAAGTTTCACAACGTATTTAGTCCTCAGCTAGAATTTAGTTCACACGAAAATTATGCTCGTTCGTTTTTAGTTTTATATTGGCACAGCCAAAAGCTGTCGAAGCGCGTAATACCTCTCCGAAAGACAAAAAAAATGTATGGTAAAAATAAAATTCAGGATAAGCACATTAACCACGCTG
Organism: Platorchestia sp. MABIK; assembly: GCA_014220935.1. NCBI lineage: Eukaryota > Metazoa > Arthropoda > Malacostraca > Amphipoda > Talitridae > Platorchestia > Platorchestia sp. MABIK. The sequence goes on along the minus strand of JACJUY010000175.1, from coordinate 21,984 downwards.
GGATAAACGGATTCAATATTGATCTCGAATATAAAATCAATCGTACGAAACAATTTTTAAAATAGCAAACATTCTCTGAATCATGCCTTTAATTATTTTTGATTAAGTATTTATGTAAATTGAGTTTGTGCCCACAGGTCAGGTCGGTCAGCAGCATCATGAACATTCACTTCGTGTACACCGGCGGCTGACGCCGCAATCAAATCGGTCATGATAGCATTGTACGTTTGGCGCACCTTAAAGGCAATTCTTCTATTACTTGTGTACACAGCGCGTCAAAAATGACGGGAATCGATATTTTCCTCATATAAATCATTCAGATGTGGATTTTAAACAAATATATCCATCCTGATAGTACCCGCGATTAAAATGTTATTGCACTTGTGCACTGGTGAAACTCGTATCGCAGTTACGGCCATTTAAGCATCCTTCAAATCAAATAAGCTATTTCTTAAGAAGAGGACACCAAACAAATAAATCCACACACCAAGGGTATTATTAGGTAAGATTAAACATTAACATCGTTACGTGTGAGGGATGGCAAGACAACTTGAAGCAAACATCAATGATGGCGCCCACGCGTGCACTTGAAACATGATTGAGTGTCGCACTAAGTTCCCAGCATATAAATAATTTGTTTAGGTATCGCCAACTATAGGTGCGCGGAGCCTCGCCCCGAGACACGTAGGCAGACTTTGCCACCTCATCACGAACAAACAGTCGTGCAATTGCGCCAAATATTCTCATAGGCTGGCAAAAAAATACGTACATGAATTAATTTTGTAAGGAAAAGCAGAAATTTTGTCAGTTATGGTTGAGCAGTTGATACGCTTCCCAGAACATTTGATTGTGCATCGGGTATCTAGGATACGAACCTTTGATATACAAGTAAAATTGGCAAATCTTTTCCATTGGTGGATGAGTTTGATTTGCTTGGTTAATTAATTTTCTACATCGCAGTAACACGAATTTTTTTAGAGACGTCCTGTCTAATCATGGATGTGAAACTATCACTGTGGAGACTGAATACAACAAAACTATTTGCCTGTGAAAAATTTTGCAGAAAGTAGGAGGAATGTCTCAAATTAATTAGAGCTATTTCGTTTTCGTGTAATTAAAATCCAATATGAAGAACTAAAACAAAGTAGCATGACAGCTCAACAATACCAATGTATGTCATGACTTTCAAGGTGCTGGAATTCTGAAACACTCACGACGACGGCAGCGAGCTCACAATTCCCTTCCAGTAACGAAAAATTGTACACCAACATCCCCCTGACTGGCCAGTTGCATGCGCTCATTCAAAACAACGTACCAGACAATTCTCACGTTTTTCACACCACTAACCACAGAGGTAAGAAAATAGTACTAACTGCTAATTCTTGGGTTAATATTTCTTGAGTAATGTTAACCAAGAACGCGTATTTCTCTGCACTTGTGCAACAGGATAATAGCTCGCCCATGTAAGTACAGATATTTAATCCCCATACATTGAGGCTGGAATTTACTTTCAAAACATCTTTCAGATTTACGAAGATTCCCGACTGCAGCAACGTGAAGGTAAAGCCCACGCTCGACACAACAACGCGAAAATAAAAAAAACGAAAAGAAGGCAACTGCAGGTTGGAAAGGAAGGCACACAGGAGTGTGTAGACCCACGGAACTGATCAGTCCGTACTTTCCGCAAATTGCCCGTCGGACCTCATTTTCCGTGATTAGCAAACATTCGGTCTACGAGCAAACTGAATTTGCGTTTCCGGAAAATGTGCCTCTCACATCACCATCTGCAGTTTGTGCAGTAAGAACCCCGGAGCGATGAGCCGCTTGCGGTGTAAGTGTGACAAGAGAAAGCCGCAGTCGTCACACTGCGCAAACACAGTTTACTGTGTCGTATCCGGCTGTGAGAGTAGTCGGGGACAGTCATACGTGGGCGATAGATTACACTAACTCATCGTACTCACACTACTTTGACGGAATAAAATTAAGCAATCTATTAATGAAGGGAAGCTAAAAACACGTAGGTACCAAGGTAAAATAAAAATATTACGACTTACCAATCCCACCACAGAAACATGAAATCTGCGCGATTCATCAGGCACGACAATACCTTGAAAGGAAACATTTTTAATGGAGATAATTAGAGATGTTTATGGTCGATAAAAGCCACTACTGTCGAAACTCAATCGATCGTTGACAGCGAAAACAATGATAGGCAGTTAACATTTACAACTTTCAGCAGTGAAGGCAACACGTTTCACGGCAGTCTGCAGCTAAGTGCAGCCTGCAACAGACGATTACGATGACGTCTCTACTAGCAGCGCTGTGAAAATGTTGATGACAGGCTTTTGTCCAAATCACCCTCGCAATCTGAGATAAAATCGACAATTAATCACACTAGACCCGTCGCTTCTTTGAAGAATTACATTCTGACGGTACGAAGCAGTTAGCTAACCGCAGGTCTTAAAACTGAACTGAAGCGCGAGGAGTAACATAGCGGGTAATTAATTTACTCGTCAATAGAGCGTTAGTGAACCTGCGTACTGCTGAAACTTCAGAGCAAAATGGAATGCTAACGTGGATAGAAATTTATTCTCATACCACCATCTAGAAAAATTTACAACAATAATTGAGAGAAGAGAGTTTTGATTATAAGATACTTCAGCTTCCCAAGCCACAACAAAAGTGTTCCAAACACAGAGCGAATGAAGGCACTCTTTAGGATGAAGTTAAGGGAACGGGGTGTTTATGTAGGTGTTCCTACACAAAATTTTCTGCTCATAAAAAGTGTTAGGAAGAAAATTTGAGATCAAGATAGAAGTTTAAACGATCAGACGTTCTATAAACGAGCGACAGTGAACCGGAAAAAGATGTTTGTAACAAAACAAAAACCTATTCCATTTCAACTAAAGGAAGGCCAACCCAACCTTCACCCAAGGTACATTCATCTTCCCCTTCGGAGCGCTAGTTCCATGCATAACATACTGGATCTTACTCAGGAGATTTAAAAAATGTTTTCTCTTAACCTCTGAAAGCTGCAAAAATCTAACAAAAAATTTGTACTTTCATTAGTTAAGATATACACACCATAATAAAAATTAATTCTGTGTGTTTAAAAGCAGAACTGTCATCATTTCAAAATTCTCTTTAAAAGAGTTTGACTGCAAGGCTTACGAAAAATTTTACATTAATTATCTCACGTACACAGCAGGACAGCATCAAGATTGCCTGACAGCTTTTTCGGTCCAAAATACCCAAGTTTAAGCCTTTTTAGAAATAAATTTGATAACAAAGACCACTAAACTTTTGGCAACCTGCACGCATACTAGGGCAAAGTATTCTTTTTCGGAACATTTGTTTGCAAACTACCCAAATTTAAGGATCTTAAACATGGAAAAATATCGCCCCTGGGTTTCGCGGGCCATCATGAAGTTGAGAGCGACGTGAACGAGCGCTAGGCAGGCAGAGCTGAGAGCGGTTGTGCGGAGAAAGACACAGGCGCGCCATCTCTCAGGCGAGAAGCAAATAATGGAGCGTGATTGGTAATTTAACGGATGCTTATTGGACTTGTTAGGGATTAGAAAGAGAGAGTGACTACGTGGATGTATGCCCGGCGCTGTAAGGAAAGGTTCAACATAGACTGCGGGATGCGCCTTTGTTATGGAGATGAACTGCATTTGAAGGAGTGTAGAGATTGCCGGAACGCAATTGCTGTGAAATCAGTGTTTGCATACATCTGAAGGAACTCTGCTTATCTTTTCCGCTTGCCTGCTTACTTGCTTGAGGAGTTACTTGTTTGTTGAATTGCTTGCTTGCTTGATGAGTTGCTTCCTTACTTGCTTGGTGAGTTGCTTGCTTGTTGAGTTGCTTGCTTGTTGAGTCGCTTGCTTGTTGAGTCGCTTGCTTGTTGAGTCGCTTGCTTGCTGAGTCGCTTGCTTGCTGAGTCGCTTGCTTGCTTGATGAGTTGCTTCCTTACTTGCTTACATATGTCGCGGAACTTTGCGTTTCTCTTAAGAGGATAAAGTTCGATCTCGAGGGAGAAATTTAATCCTCCCAAGAAAGGATAGAAGAATAGCGAAGGTGAAATGAAAAGGGTACACAGAGGGATGCTAATAGGCACAGAAATAGGTGTGACAAATATGAGTAAATAGCGACAACGTATCAGAGATTGAAATTTTATTTAAAGTATAGAACATAAAAAATAAAACCTAAAAGTGAGCAAAAGTAGCCTAAGGAAAAAAATACGAAGTGCAAATGAAAACGTCAAATGAGATAAATGAGCAATATTATTTACAGTCTCTGAAGCTGTAGGAACATATATCTAGCGAAACAAGACCTAATTAAAATCTCATTAATATCACAAAAAAAACAATCAAATTTGCCCATTACACACATTCTGAAATTTTAAGCCTCACCAATGTTTAAACTTTGCGAATAACGAATGAACGACACCTGCAATGTATCCACTAGCCTTACACTTGTATCCCTCTATACCTACAATTCTTCACTAAGTGCAAATTTCTCAATGTCCTAACTCAATTTCCTAATATTGTAATTCGAATTTCCTTATATTGTAATTCGAATTTCCTACCATCGAAACGAATTTCCTATTGTCGTAATTCAATTTCCTAACATTGTAATTCCAATTTTCTAGTATCGTAATTCCAATTTTCTGGTACCGTAATTCAAATTTTCTGGTATCGTAATTCAAATTTTCTGGTATCGTAATTCAAATTTTCTGGTATCGTAATTCAAATTTTCTGGTATCGTAATTCAAATTTTCTGGTATCGTAGTTCAAATTTTCTGGTATCGTAATTCGAATTTCCTAATATCGTAACATAAAATTTCCTAAAATCGAGACGAATTTCCTAACAACGTAACCTAAATTTTGCGATATCACCCATGGTTAATGAGTTCCTTGTTTGTTTACTTGGCTAATGGGTTAGATTAGATGTTAGTTAAAGCCTCCCTAACCGAACCGAGACGTTCCAAAGGGAGGAAAGAAGAAGGTACCATTTAGCATGGAGATAAGGGAACACAGAATCTATGCATAAGCTGCGTGAAGTTCATGAAGCAGGATAGCAGTGAATAGAAACAAGATGGTCCCAAACATAACAAAAGAAATTATTTCAACAAAAAGAAAGCTTACTTATTTCTCAGCCACACCCTAGGGGCGCATAAAAACAAAGATTGTTCGAGATTATGAAACGAGATGAAAGATGAATCAGAAAGTCCTAGGTGCTGAACATAATAGACATGTATGATCCAAAAAAAAAAGATGATCCGTAACAAAACGCGAACCCTATTCTATTTCAACAAAAGGAAGGCCAACCTAACACACAGCTCGAGACCTCGCATCTTACTCTGGGCAACGCTAATTTCCACAGAAACAATACTCGCATCCTCCATAGGGGTAAAACTTAGACAAAGACCTTGGTTTCCTGCGCATCCAACAGGCACCTCGGCATCACAAGAAAGTCGAGTAATTAAAGAGCCCAAGGTCACAAGAGAGTCAGATAATTAAAGAGCTCAAGATCACAAGAAAGTCGAGTAGTTAAGAGCCCAATGTCACAAGAGAGTCAGGTAATAAAGAGCTCAAGGTCACAAGAAAGTCGAGTAGTTAAAGAGCCCAATATTACAAAATAGTCAGGTAATTAAGAGCCCAATGTCACAAAAAAGTCAGGTAATTAAAGCGATGGCTTCATCAAAAAACCGCCACCGCTCCAGAAACCGAAAGTGATGAGCGCGCTGTCATGGGATCCGTGCCGGAGGCCGGCGGTGCCCGGAGGCCGAAGAGCCTGTGATGTAGAAGTGCAGGTCATTGTCCCCACACTTCCCCCGCACCAATTGCCGTCCGTCTTCGTGAGCGTATCATCGAGGACTCCATTGAGGGAGTCACTAGCGCCTTGGTGTCACCGAAGCCTGAAATTAAGCCATCTTCCAGTGGATCTAACGCGGTCGTTATCCGACGGTCGAGAGGGAATACAGAGACTTCAAAGGCGACGTCAGTCGTTCCAAGCTTCCAGGGAACGGAGTTTACGCACGTGAATGAATTCAAATTATGAGCTGTCCTATCCTGATTACGAGAATTTCCTACTCTGAGTGAGATTAGAACTTCAACTGGAGGGTTAAATACCACGGTGGAGCAATGATGATTGAGGAATATGAAACTTCCGTGCAACTTCATGCTTTGAATTCCTATACTCATGTGTACGTGAATTGAAATTGAATTTTAAATGGCTACATTACCGAAAATTTTAATTGGACAAAGGACGTTTTACAAGCGATATTTCAGCCTTCATGTAAGAGCATAGCTGTCACTCGCATTCTCACTTCCTTTCTTAGAAGTGAGCTATCACCGCACCTCAAGAACCTCACACGACTTCTACCATCGTTAATACTCGTATAATCCTCAACTCCACTCGACTGCTAACGAGTGATTCGATCTTCCCCCGTCACGGGATTTGCAACCAATTTCCGTCGTTGTAGCGATAAAGCTGGCAATGCCAATTAATCAAAGTCGACCTGGCCACGCTACGTACTACTTTCCTAGATAATATAGTCAATTTCACTAAAACCCCCAAAACGAAAGTTTCGCTACTGAGAAAAACACGTAGCAAGTTTAGTCAACTTAGCAGACCAAACACTGTCAATTGCACCGCAACAACGATGTAAATTGTTCGAAAATAGGGCCCAGATTTGACCAGGCTGGAGGATCTGCAGCACTCACGTGGAAACTCGCAAATTATGCAAAATTTCAACCTGCCGTCGGCGCTTAAAGCGACAGGACAGCGGCTCGTACTGCATTCTCATCCCACTGATGCGAACCGACACAGATCGGTGAGCTAATCCTGTGTTCATTCGATGATTTCATTCGCTTGGATGATGCGATGTGTAATTAACATAGCAGGCACATTCTTTACTCGAGGATTTAATTTTTCTCGTGAATTACCGACGAAGTAACAGGAAACCCTTAAAGAAAAACATTATTTAACCAATGCGTTACGCATTATGTGAATCAACCATGCTAGAAATTGACTTTTTTTCTTCTTTTTTTTAATGAATATCATATTACTACAAGATTTTACGCTCTTCACTAAGGAATTACGCAAACCCGAGGTGATCTGGCAGATAAGATTATGAGTTAGTTTTAGGCTCTCTCGTCACAACAAAGGTGTTTTCAAAAAACGAAGGAAGGTCCCATTTAGTATAGAATTAAGGGATCTACGTACATTGTGGTGTGGCGCAAAACTGTGTATAGAAACATGTAAAAGTTGAACAGGAAAGTTCGTCAGGTTGGAAAAGTAGCAAAACAAGAAACAAATTCGATTTTACAAAAGTAAGGCCTACCTAACCTTAAGGAAAGGACCTCACATCTTCCCCCCTGGCACACTAATTTCCATAGATACAATGTTTGTGAATCCTTGAGAATGGGAGCAATGGCGATCTGTCACTTACAGTAAGCCTAAAACCATTGTAAGGTAAAATACATTAGATTTGTAAGTATTGTTTTCAGGAGGGATGCAATTGACCAGTTTTTGGTATGGATATTTTTGAGGACAATCAAAGGCTTTCTGAGTTTCCTTCTCGTCGGAAGAAATTCGTTATAGATTTTTGAGTTTATCAAAGGTTTTTCCTTCTCTCACTGCGTGAGCATCGAAAGCGAATACACTGTTTAATGGCAACAGAGAAATATTTTGGATCTTTTGCTCGTGAAAATTTACTTCGTGTGCTGAAATTGTATACAAGATTGAGCGGGCACGAAGCACTAGAAGGAAAATAACCAAAATACACGACACAAAATTCGTGCCGAGCGGAAATTATTAACATTATCCTAATCATCCGCATGTAATGCATAGTTAATTAAATCGTTACACTAAACAATTAGAACAGAGCAAGCAGGCTGGAAATGAAGGAAAAAAAAGAGTTAGGGGAGTGCAGTACACTACATCAATTACCAACGAAATACTTCACTCCTCTGAACTCTTTCATATAAGAATAAAGGCCACAATGTCAGCGTGGATGATGGTTACGTGAAATGTTATTAAACTTTGACCTAGTGATTACATAATTAGCTGACATGGCGTTTAAGCAGGGTTACCTACAAACCCAATTAACAAGGTAGTAATTTTTGAGTCAATGTCAGCGTAGATTTGAATGAGGTCGATGAGAAGGGATGCCTGCTGCGCTCTGCGTGTATTCTTATACGTCCACAGCAGCTGGCAGGCTAGCAATTACTTATATTTCCTGTATTTAACTATTGATTCTCGCCAATAGACGCAATCTGCGAGACGAATTGCGACAACTCTATAATTTGCGTGGTGCTGCTGCTGCTAGGTCGCAGCACCACGCGTTACGTTGGGATATAAAATCGACAAAATCCAAAAAACAAAAGACGTGAGGAATGACGAACCTCGTGAGAAAAAACATCATAAACCGATCACCTTGAGCAAAAACAAATATATAGCCCAAACCTGGCAAATCCCCGACAGACTTACAAAAAACGTGTTGAGTGGTATCAATGTGTTACTGATCGCTGGAACTGCTGACGAGAACAGACACAAAAAACAAATGCCTCTTCAAGATAGCCAAAAGTAGTAAGGCAAGGATTTCAAATTCCCGAAATTGAAGAATACATTCAATGGGAGATGAACAAATAAATTCCAGCTGTTAAGTTTTTTTTCAATGACTGTGAAGACCACTGTCAATAGCGCATAGTTTTAAATTCTTCAGTGACTGTATTTCCATCAAACTTAGTTGATGGAAATTCGAACTAAACTAATTCGAACTACGGATCAGTCCTTAATTTATTTATACCTGAAGATATATACGAAAATTACGCTAATTATTTATTTAGAGTATTTTTTTCATTACATTAGCTTGTTTCAGCTTACGAATTTCTAGAGGACTGTCTAACTTGTATCCCAACTCGGTCAACAAATATCTTAAACAAACTCTAAAGGCAAACCTTGCAAGGCCTTCTTCTTATACAAGCAACTGAGACAAAGTTATTCGTAAGTTTAACACGTTGACAGCGATGGGTTAAACTGAAGTTCAATAATTCAACTCAGATTGAAAGTCAAAAGCTGTTAGCAATTTAATGAATACCAAGCATTAACTAGGTCCATTAAATACTATTAATTTAAAAATTGTTAAAATTATTAAAACGACGCATTGATGGGTCGGATCGCAACAACGTATCAAGCCTCCCGAACCATTTGTGTTCGTTCCCAGGAGAGGAAAAAAAGGCACCATGCCCTGCGGCACAGGATGCTCTGCCCACAGAAACAGCAATTGAGAGAGGCGGAGGAGGAAAAGAGAAATATGAGATACGCGAAGAAAGCATAAAAACTGAGGAAAGAGAAATATGAGACCGGCGAAGAAAGCATAAAAACCGAGGAAAGAGAAACATGAGATATGCAAAGAAAGCAAGAAAACTGAAAAAGTGAAGTGGATTTGGAAGACAGAAGTTACGAAGGCCTCTCTCTAAAATCAACAATATCCGCTGAGGATCCAATCCCCTTAGCATAAGATAGACAGCTAACTTTAACCTATTTCCTATGCTATGCCCCTGAGGGCTTACATGTATCAGTATAGGTTAATTTGTGAGGTGAAAATCTCAAACTCAATGAACACCGTGCATTGTTTTGTGAATGTAACAACGCAAATTCCTTTAAAATGAGAAGAAATTTACGTATGTTGTGATATTATCCAACTACAAAAGAGAATTTAATCCATTCTTTCTCTAACCTTCAGATGAATACACTTGAAAATGGCAAGCACAATTTAATGCTCAAGATATTCATTACGTTAAATCGTACAGAAATTAATTAGACTGTTAATTGAAAAAAAAAAAATATGCTTCTCTCTCACATTAAATTGACAATTTTCTCGGAGACTCTGAACAAAAACTGTGCTGAATCAAAACAAAGAATAAAAGAATATAATGCTGCTCACTAACACTAAATTGATAATTTGAGGGAGGATTTTAAGCAAAAATTATTCTGAATCACAAACAAGTGCCAGCCAACGCGCGGCGGCTTGTTTCTGAAGCAAAACTCCACGATGCCCAACAACGTCAGGTTCTCAAATCGTACCTCAAATCTCACACAGAAAAAAATCCGCAGAATGTCAATCTCAATTAAAGCTTTATACCTTTCGCTTTCAACTTTCTTAAGATTTCTTGCAAACAAAAGTGCAGAAAGTCGTGCACTCGCGATCATAGACTCACTTTGAATGATGAAGCGCGATGAATTGCAGAAATTGTTTCGTGACGCTTGAAGGGGAAAATGTGAAAAGTTCACGCTACAGAAACAGAGAATTGGTGGCAGATGCAACATGTTGCTATCGAGACTGAAAGTGACAGATCCTCCGAAGACGCATATTTTGCTCTACAGAAGCGAAACCTCAACACAAACCTCTATTTCATGATCAGATCTTACAAGCCCAGTCCTTTTCCACAAACTGAACATGACAAGTATTCCAAAGGCTGTAAAATGAATGTCCTATACGTAAAATTTAATGGATCTTGTGCTCATGTCCAGAACTGACACGCACGACCGGAAAAGAGGCACGAAACAGAGCGTTCCGGCCACGCGCTGCACTTCGTGAAGTGTGAAGGTCGCATATTGGCAAAGAAAATGGCATGCGTAAGAAGGTGAAAGAAACTATGCAGGAAGCGAAACCCATGGACTGTAGCACACGCCCCTAGTGTTTCTGCTGCAACGCTGAGAAATTCTGCAGAGTAAACTAGAACACAAGGCTAGTGAGGGATTTCGTGGTGCTGGGGGAGGGCATTGTCAAACGATTCTATAAGTTAAAACTCGGAGTTAAAATAATAAGATTTCACGAACTTCTAATCAAATGTTCAACTACATCAAAAAGTACAAAAAATGGCCACTGAGACTACCATCCAGTAAATTACGAGCGAATTTATAAATGAGAAAGATTAGATTATTAGTTAGTTTAAGCCTCCCTATCCGCTACAAAGGCGATCCAAAGAGAGGAAGGCACCATTTAGTATGGAGTTTAGGGAACGTGGAATCTACGCAGAAAGGGCATAGAAACAGTAAGATGAGAAAGAAGTTTATGAAACAAGATCAAAGTTCAAGAAGAAAGTAGTAGGTGCTGAAAAAACAGGACAGCAGTGAACCGAAAAAAGATGGTCCGTAACAGAACAAAAACCTATGTTATTTCAACAAAAGGAAGCCTACCTACTTAGCTCGGGCCCTCACATAGTCCCCCTGGGAGCGCTAATTCCCATAGATACAATAGTTGTATCCCCCTGAGGGGTATAAATGAGAAAAGAAAACGTACCATTGTTGATGCAATCGTGATCCATAGACGAAGGCATGTTAATAAATATTCACACAGCTTACATGTAATGCCAACTACAGTTGAATAGAAATAGCAGCAGAAATTGCTATTGTTGATCTGAAAATATCACACAGAGATATCGTTTTTCTAGCTTCTGATTATCCACCATCTCAGGCGTAACCCAATCATCCATCGTTCTCCTAAACGAGCGAGTACATACAGACAAGCTTCTGAGATCATGGATTAGATGCCCAAATCCAGGAACTGGGAAATCCAAGATGAGAAAACGAGCTCATCTTTACCCAAAATGCAGTCCGCTAACACTACGAAGGACATCCAAAGAACGCAATTCGAATAATCATCTCATTATAAATGGCTGGCGCACGTGGGGCTCGTTGTTCAGGCAACGCGGATGCTAACAAAACCCCTCAGTAAAGGGGAATCCAAGAGAGAATTACTTTGATTGATCATATTTCCGCGATCGCAGCGCTCGGCAAAACAGGCTGCACGTGATGCGGGCTTCTCTCGGTAATTTTGGTAGGGGACAAATTGAGCAGAGCGGCAACAGATGAAGAAGGATAGAAATATCATGGCTGGGGTGTCAATTACTACTCCTCAAAAACAAGGACCTATAAGCCGTTATTTTGCTCATTGATCGTTTTAAAACCGCAGCAATCACTTGAATTTCCTGAAAAAAAAACGCGTAACTTGCAAAACTTTGTTCGTCAAGCGTTGAGGCGACGTAGAAGCAACCAAATTTCAAGCAAATCTCACCAGCAAAAATTCATGTTCAGAATTTTGCAAGCATGCGTTTGTGATACTGAAAACTGAGACGGTAAGTTTAGAGAACAGAAATAATTTCCCAAGCAAATTATTTAAAACATTTCCTCCTGATGCCACAAATGGCGAGGTCAGGGCGTTGGGAAGGGGACCCTCGTCTGACGCTCCATATTTTGTAAAAGAATGAACTAGTACAAGGTCAGGGCTCAACCAAGGAAGACAACAGAGTAGGTTCGCACACTGACGAATTTTTTCACAAACTTCTTAGCATTTCTTGTATTTTTTCAATCTGAATTCAATTGTGAAGAACGATCGAAATTAAGTGGAACACAATTGTGCAAATTTAAAAAAAAAGTTGGTGAATAGCCCCTCTATTTCCTGGCAATGCTTGTAGTTTTTTAATGGATTATAACTATAATAAGCCGTTGGTGGTAGGAATTGGAATGATTTATAGCTAAATGAAATAACTTGAATCAGTTTAAATTAAACAAAATTGTTTAAGCTGCTCCCTAAACACAGCAACGGTGTTGCAAGGAACGAAATTATGAAGACATGCACTTAGTATGTGGTTTAAGGAACAGTTGACCTACATGTACGCACAAGGTGTGCTTCCACTCAAAACCATTGCGCACACAAACAGCGAGTAGAGAAAAAAGCTTATGAAAGAAGATGAAAGCTGAAGAAGAAAGAAGTAGGTTCTGAAATTAGGAAAGCAGAGAACCGAGAAAAGATAGTCCAAAATGCAACAATAACCTGTTCTATTTCACGGAAAAACCTACTTTACCTTTTGCTTGGGCCATCACATTTTCCCCGGGAGTGCTATTTCCCTAGACACAATAGTTGCATCCCCAGTGAGACAAACACAACAAAATGGCTTTTCATTTCCCCCCCCCCCCCCCCCCCC
>JACJUY010000174.1:296267-322455 GCA_014220935.1 Platorchestia sp. MABIK | reverse complement strand
AAAAGTCAATATGTAGAATCGACTTTGATAAAATGCATGCATAATTTTTCACGGCTTACCATTGTTCTGTTAGATTCGAGGCACGCTATGGAAAAATTTCAAATTACATCGAGATTTTCTATCAATAGTTTAATATCTTTATAATAAAAGTATAGAGGTAAAATTGAGCTTCGAAAAGATATGTTTTTGGGCTGTGGGAGAACTTGGAAATCAACTCGATTCTCAACAAAAATTTAAAAAATTTCAAGATATTAACTAAAGTAAATTAGAAGACCAGATCCAACTCGCACTGATGTGCAATGTGTGCATTAAGACTGATCTCATCATGCACAGCGTAATCATGTTTTTCTTTACATAGCAGCCCAGACTTTGTGACTGTGTTTTTTCTCTTCAATATTTTACAAAATATTTTAATTATATTCTTTAATTTAAGGTTCTGGGTAGAATAGTTTAGGCATGCAGTCTAATTAACAAAAATGCATGTAAGTTTGGAGCCAGCACGCACAATAGTGTGTTATATATAAATTGTGCAATAATTAAAGCACAGCTTCGAAATCTCAGCAAAAAACATTTTAAAATCGTACTGAAGACACAGGACGGAGGAGAGCTGCCAATCAACGCCATTCACAGTGAAGATGCGAGTTAGACTTCAAGCAGTTCCCATTGAGTACACTTATAAGAGACCAAAACGTCACAATTGTGAACGGCAAGGTCATGCAGGCGAACAAGAGCCTATCTTGCATCATGTTAAAAGCGCTGTGATCTAACGTAGGATAACACTCAGCCTCCTGCATCCTTATTCGCTGCTTCACAAGATGTAATTAAACATGGAAGTAACATCGCTATATCCGTCCAGTGGAATAGAAATCAGAGATATTGGTTAAATGATGCATTCCGAAATACAGTTTAGAGTTTGTACTGTCTGCGTGCAGATTAAAACTACTCGTAATTCGGATTGAAGTTATCACAGAAAATATACTCCGTACTCATTTCTTGAAAACACTCACTTTCATCAAAAATGATTAGGATAATTGTTGATTCAGTCCTATTTAAGAATTGTTTTTTACAACAACTAAAACAACTTTTAATGCATGAAAATGCAGTTCTCAGTTTTCGAAGTATGCCTCACGGAAAGGCTCCCACATTCACAAGAGCCCTGCTCAAAGAAATACTAAACTTTTGACATTGAAACTCAATTACCAGAACTACGACCTTACAAACGTTCATTGCTTTCAAAGAACTCACTCTTGATTCAAAGGCAATGCTTCTAAAGTTTATTCCATTGGTGGAATGATACTTGGACTTATTTCCCGAAGACCACAAACTCTAAATTTTAACAACGTTGAATAGCCGTCTCGTACAAATCTTCAAAAGCAGGATTTTGATTTTATTCATTAGATTTTTCGTGACGAGACACACATTAGAAATACCGGTACAGCCGGAAGGGAGAGTTTTTATGTTGATCTGGCAACGCTACGTGCTGTTTTGTCTGCATAGAAACCTCAAATTTTATTTTTTTTGGGGGTAAATTTGATAATTTTTGCCGGAAAAACCGCAAGTAGCGTTCTCAAGTCAACAAAAGGACATTCATTACCGGAAGTACCGTTACAACAATGTTAATTGTTTGGAAATTTTCCTCTAGGAAACAAAAACCACTCACATATCATCAGAACATGCGCTTGTTCGCTCAGAAATTTCACGAAGTGATCGCAGCGGAAACTTGTGTACACGGTCCCGTCCTACACTACAGATATTAATATTGAACCCAATAATAATGAATTATGAAAAAACACATTGAACTGGAAGGATCTACATAAACGTAGAATACAAGCAAAGAACAGTCAAATCGAAGATCGCTGGCGAGTAAAGAGAAAATCTCGACGTGAGCGAACGCTTCCGAGTCTTGCTCTTTCATTTCAATACCTTATAATTTGACATTGTAGATTCAAGATTGACTAAAATCAAAGATTAATTTTTACTACGCTGAAGATAGTAAAATTTTTGCAATCATATCTTATACAAAAGGTTTTCGTGTAAGTTTAACAAATCAAACAGTAACAAGGGTGAGAAATCAGAGTTCAATTCAGCAGCTAAATGTTTCCGGGACTGATCATCAGTTTAAATTCGACCAAGCTGAAACCTTTGACCTTACAAGCGAATGTTATTGACGATATTAAGTGAAATGAAATGTTAATACGTCAAAATCCAATGAACTTATTAAAGTGGAACATCACTGGAATGAAAATATAGCTTTCCTGACTCTCACGTCAAGGAAGTTTTGGGATTATTCCGTCGTGTAGGCAGACACAACATACGAGCATACATCTCGCATCAACATCAAATACACATATCAACTGAGAAACTTTACTAAAAACTGATTGATACGTTTTGGTGATTTAGGATGAAACTCTTGTCTATTTGCTTTCTTGGACGTCACACAAAGCTTAAAACTTTCAATGACGTTTATAACCCCGATAGTGTTGTCAAACACAACAAAATGAGCCACGACCACAAAACAAAGAGTAATATCGTACAGATATGGTATGAGGATATCATTTCACACCTCACATGGATATTGTTTTGGCATGTTCCCAATTAGGAGACTAGAAACCTGGTACAATATTTCCCTTGGATCTTGAAAGTTGATTGAACCTCCAGATACGATTTTTATCATTTGCGTTTTTTCTGCATTTCTCAGTTTACAATATTAAATGAGAAAAATACTCAGTTGTCCAATGCGAAATTAACTCTTTCATTTCGTTAGCAGCAACATAAATTAAAGACCCCAAAGGAAATATTCTTCCCAATAACCCAGTCTTAGCCGTTTCATCCAAAATCGAATGCTTCGAAGTTCAAAGAGTTGCTTGCGTACATTGTAAACCCAGCATTTATGCAATCGATTCTAAGCAGTAGCAAAAGGGAAAATTTACTAATGATTTATTCAACTAATGAATTATTCATTTAAAAGGAGAGAAGAAAAATGTGTGAGAGAAAATCGAGTTTGCGCGTATTCTCACACGACAGAGCACCAACTTACAATCTGTTATTCAGAAGCGAAGCTGTCAAGGTTATAAATTACATTAAGTTCAATTAACCATCCATATAGTGTTTCATCGTGAGTTGGAATTCTTAGATCTCATATGTCAAATTATTTAAAGACGTTTCATAAAGGGTACGAAATGTGCAAACGAGTAAAAAAAGTGCTTTGATCATAACAAATCAAGGTTAGTTAAATAATTTGAGAAATAAATTAGACATTCGTATTGAGATGATTATGTACGAAATGTCTTTTGCCAATTTTTTAAGTAACAGTCCTGCTCAGCACATACAAAGAGCGTCAACAAATTGACCAAAAAAAGCCATTCGAATATAAGTTCTTGACTTAGTTTTTTGATGAAATTGTTTGAGGCAGTTTAACTTATCAAAAACGTAATATAATGACTTTCCAATAACGATTAATTAGTGATAATTATGTAATAATGATTATTTGATAATTGAAATTGCATGATAAGATTAATTACAATTAATTGACATTATTTAACAAATAACAACAAGTACCTAACAATGATTACGTAATTTGCAGGTGACGGTGGATATGCCTTACGCGTCTCCCCCACAAGGCATGAAATACTTCACCATCATAGGGCCTCACATCGACTGCATGGACGAACAGTATCTCGTGAGTTCAGTAGAACTATGTTCAAACTACCAAACTTTTGCCAGATTTTCGCTTCAAATTCAGTGGTTTGTGACCTAGCTTAACTTTTTCGCCGGTGCATTAATGATGTCAGTGCTCTGCTCTGAGCGGCCAAAATCATAGATGGTCCGGCGAAAAAGTTAAACTTGAAAGTTAGTTAGAGCTCCAACACAACAGCTGGACGTCTGAAAAAGTTGCCGACAACTTGTGGAGACTCATTTATGTGTTGTGTAGAATTAAAGAACAAACATATCTGAGTGTATTTATTGAAGTTAGCTCGCTTAAACTATATTTTTTACGTCTGTTTCTTCAATAGTGCTGGCGTATTTTTGGATCAGTGCTTAAAAAAAATATTATGCAGATTGAAAACAAATAAAATGAGAGGAGTTTTTCAGTAACACCGAAGGAAATTAAGATTGCATTTTTAAAAGTTAACATTGCGGTGACAAGCTTTAACAAAATGTTTCCAACAAGAAAGGGTTGGACTGAAATAAAATGAATCTTACATGAACGAGCGAAAGCTCTGTTAGATTCAAGAAAGAATTTCGGTGAAGGTGCACCCACTGACAACTAAGTTGTTATTAATTTTAATTGATGCACTACGGCATCAATGCTGCCCTAGTGTGCGTTACCGAAAATGTGACTTTGTCATGTGAATTAACCCATGTCATTTTGGAGAAACACGTTCGTCTTTAGAAGGACATAGCGGTAAATTGTTCGAAAGCGCTTGGTAAAATTTTTAGAACGTGACATCACTTTTTCGGAGGAGAATTTTGATACGGCAGAGCCAGTGAGCAAGTAAGTACGTTCAGATGTTCTCACCGATAAATCTCTATGGAGCAACGAGAAGATCACTGCTTCTCTCACAGTGGTTTTTCCCCTTTCTTTCATGTTAAAGTTGCGTTGCACGCAGAACTTACCGATAATAGTATTTCATTTTCAAGGGGCTACAAATATCAAAGTCAGTGCTCTACTTATTTTAATACCTCTGATGCTCTAGTCTTGTTAGTCTCGAGCGTGAGCTAAAATGATGATTTGTTCACGACAGCACTCCTCATGATTATTCTGGTGCACTCTAAGCTTGAATTCAGGGCTTGAAATCTCTCGCGAGTTGCAAAAAAATGTAAAATAAAATAAAACTATACTGTAAAATATCCTCTAAGCAGTCATAGATGGTGCACTGAAAATCCTACAATTGGAAGCTGATCATCTATTGATATTTTTATTCGAGTCTACTCGACGATACCCTTAAAATATAAATGGAAGATCTGACGTGCTGAAAAGTGCTTGACAGACTTAAAATTAATGAGCACATAACGGCAGCTAGAAAATATTTCTAGTGTAGCATTACTTTGTTTTTTGAGAATACGAAAATCGGATCAAAATTCTCCATCGGGAAAATTTGAAATCGTAATGGATAGACTGCAAATTTTAAATTCATGGTTTTTTAAGTGTTTGCTCGCAGAGGAATAAATTGAATTAGAGAAGGAATGAGTGTGTACAATAGAGAAAGTTTGCCTGTTTCAAAAAGGCTGTTTTTACGCGCAAGAACAGCAATTGAAAGTTGGCTATTAACTTTCATTATATCACTTTAAAAAAAACTGTTATCTTCCAAGTACATTGTGTATACATATACTGTACATAGATATGGGACGTAAATGTACATCAGGTATAATGTTATTTACAGTTCAAAAAAATTAACTTAAAAATAAAATGGCAACACATGGATGAAGTAAGAAGAGAACATATACGTAAACATGTTGATATCAGTGGAAAAATAGCTTATACATAGTACCTTTATAAGTGGGTACAAGTTTCATCTTAGAACAGCATGTTTACTTACTGTCTTCATACAAAAATACCTTCGTATAAAAATAATATACCTAAATCATACATTAATTATTAATAATACACCATTAATGATCTATTTAAATCGGTTTATATTTATGTGTTTTTCCAAGGACGATCAATTTTTGCCTAACGTCACGTGGAGTTCAGGCAGTCCTCCAAAGGGGCTTCCTAACACAAGCGCTGAGTTTAACGCAAAAAAATTTAAACACCTCAACTTGATTATAAAAATACTTTCATAATAGCTGCAACACAAATAATTAAATTGTCTATTCATCTGTCCTACACCAAACTCGTTTTGATAATAGCTCACAACACAAAGCATGAAATTATCAGAAAAATAATCTGTCCTCCACCAACTTCATTTTGATACCAGCTGCAACACAAGGAATTAAATTATCTATTCATCTGTCCTCCACCAACCCTTTGGGCAGAAGTCGATGTGCTTTTACATGCCTCAATTAGAACATGAAAACAACGTTAATAATAGCTGCAACACTAAAAATTAAATTATCTATTTACCTGCCCTCCACCAACCTCGCTGAGCAGAAGCCGATGTGCGGAGAAGACAAGAAGTCGATGTGCTGCCTGTGTTGCGCCAGAGGTCCTGTCACTCTCCGGTCCCAGCTAGAGCGCACGGCTTACGTCTGCGGGGAGAGCATCAAACTCAAGGCCGAGATCGACAATCAGAGCGAGGAAGAAGCAACGCTCAAAGTCAAATTGGTGCAGGTAATGCTAGTTGAATTAGTGCAGGTAATGTTAGTCAAATTAATGCAGGTAATGCAACTCAAATTAATGCAAGTAATGATAGTCAAATTAGTGCCGGTAATGTTAGTTAAATTAGTGCTGGTAATGATAGCCACATTAATGCAGGTAATGTTAGTCAAATTAGTGAAGGTAATGTTAGTAAAATTAGTGAAGGTAATGTTAGTCAAATTAGTGGAGGTAATGTTAGTAAAATTAGTGAAGGTAATGTTAGTTAAATTAGTGAAGGTAATGTTAGTCAAATTAGTGAAGGTAATGTTAGTCAAATTAGTTAACGTAATGTTAGTCAAATAAGTGTAGGTAATATTAGTCAAATTAGTAATGTTAGTCAAATTAGTGAAGGTAATGTTAGTCAAATTAGTGAAGGTAATGTTAGTCAAATAAGTGAAGGTAATGTTAGTCAAATTAGTGAAGGTAATGTTAGTCAAATTAGTAATGTTAGTCAAATTAGTGAAGGTAATGTTAGTCAAATTAGTGAAGGTAATGTTAGTCAAATAAGTGAACGTAATGTTAGTCAAATTAGTGAAGGTAATGTTAGTCAAATTAGCGGAGGTAATGTCAGTCAAATTAGTGCAGATAATGTTAGAGGGGTGAAGGGGGTGGTGCAAGCGGGGAAAATTTTTCTTTCATTTATTCAAATTACAAAGTAATCCTCCTTCGTGCACGTTTACTGATATCTTCAAAAATCTTTTTCAAAAGTAAAATTATTTCATTTACATTTCGTGCGAGTAGACGCCTGGCTCTCGATGCTCTTGAATATAATAATCGGACAATAGATTGAGATAACGAGAATATAATGATACAACCTACGATGTGTATGAGAATGATTCCTATCATAATTTAATTGTTACAAAATACACTAATTTCAGGCTCATGTTGCATACCATTCACCGCAGTTCTTCACTCCAAACAAAGGTCGAAACGTTCGTTTAGGAACATGAAGTTTGTGTCAGTCAAGAATCTGCGACATTTATAAAACTATTAGGTTTCTGTACTTTGTTTCCTTGCTGCCACCCTCAGTTTCTAGTTTCTAATGTGACTTTTTCTGTTTCACATGCTCAACCATTTCAGCATTACATTCCTTAGCTCCGCCTAATTAGAAGTTTCCCAACCACATTTTTCTGGTTCATTTGCTTGACGCTCTCAACAACTGCCCAACGGTGATGAGGAAAGTGAGGTATTCTCTCTGGATGCCTTAGCGTGAGAATGATTTTCAGCGGCACTTTTGTAAGAATTTATAAGTTTGAATGCACTTTGATTGATATTCATTTGAATTTTATAACCCGTTGTGTTTAGGTACTTCGCAGAGTGATAGATTTCTGTAGTCAACGGCTCTGGAAGTAATATAGATCAACAGTTTTGTTCCTATTAAATCATTTTAATCACATAACACCGAGATTTTCTCGTTCACACAAGCACTGAATTAACTTGTATCTTACTTAAATTAAGCGTTTCTATATTTTTGAAAACTTGAATAATAAATTAGAGGTATAAGGAAGAAATATTACGCTGATTTCACCCAATCTTCATTTGATGATTGTAATAAAAAAGCGCCAATACCTAAAAGTCGTGCATGCTCTAGCTGTCAAAGTTCGATGGTTTCACTTCACACTTGCCAGAGTAAAAACCTTTTACGTGCCACCAATGGTGGTGATAAATTAATTTTCGTGTGCAGTATGTGGAGTACTACCTGGACCGGGGAGTGCTCGGAGTGACTAAGGATATCCAGCACTCAGTGCTGGAGTACACTGGAGATTCAGTCTCCACAGGGAGTCGGTGGAAATTCGACAGCTCTCAGTGTCTCGTCGTACCAGTTATACCGCCCACGTTGGTCAGCGTGTGCAGACTTATACAAATTTACTACGTTCTCAAGGTTAGTTGGTGTCAATTGCAGGTCGTTTGAAATATCAGCGTTGTAAAACTCGTATTATGGTTCATAATACTACGTTACCGAAAATGTGACTCAGCAGCCTTCGTCATGTGAATTTGAATAAACATTTGGTGAAGATAATAATAAAAATACTACATTAGGGATCTCGAACGTTCATGGTTTTTCATGAACCTATTAATTAATTTAGATTTTTAAATTAAACCTATTAAATTATTAAACCTATTAATTCAGACCATGGAAAGCTTCAACAAAAAAAATTTGAACAAAGTCAGTTACCCATAAATACACTATAATCAAGAAATCAATTGCGCATTCATATAATCAAGTCAATTGGGCATTTCATTTTGGTTAAATGACATGAATTGATAATCAACCAAGTTGTTTTTTCTGTTCGCGTTGATGACCTAAGTTATAAAATCAATCATCTCAATTTTATGTTTCGTTTGGGCTAATGATGTGAATTTCAGAATCAAACAAGACATTTTGTATTTTGTTTAGGGACTAAGATAAATTTCAAAATCACGTTAAATCATTTTTTCGTTTGGTTTCATGACGTAAATCTTAAAATCAACCCCGTCAGTTTTGTACCTCGAATGGGTTAGTGACATATTTTAAGATGAGCCGAATTAATTTTTTATTTCGTTCGGGTTAGGGGAAAATCTCTTTCGCTTAATATCCCATTCATTTTTTCTATTTCTTTTACATATTTTGCATTCTCAATGATCAATGGCCTTTCAAACTTCGAAGACAAAAATACAAGTTTAATCTTTCTTGGATGTTGGATGAAAATTTTTTCTGCTCTTAAATTCTTTTAATGATTGTAGCTTATTAAGTAATAACATCATCTTGGTGCTAAAACAATTTTCTGCTTTTAAATTCTTATAACGATATTAGAATTTCAAGTGATAATATCATCTTGGTACTAAAATAATTTTCTGCTCTTAAATTCTTATAACGATAGTAAAAAATTAAGTGATTACATCATCTTGGTACTTGAATAATTTTCTGCTCATAAATTCTTACAACGATAGTAGCTTATTAAGTAATAACATCATCTTGGTGCTAAATTAATTCTCTCCTCTTAAATTCTTACAACGATATTAGCTGTTTGCGATAACATCATCTTGGTACTAAAGTAATCTTCAGTCCAGGTGTTCAACCAAACCAAGCAAGAGCTCATATGTGCAAACGCCCAACGATTTTAATTTTACACAGAAGTGGGATTAGTTGAATTGACTGTCGATTTTATAAATTCAATATTTCTTGAAAATAATTTCTCTGACCTTTACTGCAAAACTGTACCATCATTTTAGAACTAGTTCTTCCATATTTTATGCAGAATTATTCACATGAAACAACCGTTAGTATTTTTATCTCATTACTGTATCAACGGCAAAGTTCACTGAAATGAAAATGTACTGAAAATTTACAAACAATCATGCATAATGTAGATACGTCAGCGATTACTTTTGAGTAAAGCAAACAAAGTAGATAACTTAGTTTGGATCTTATGTTTGAACAATTATTTTGTCTCACATTCAAATTGTTCTAAATACACTCAACCATTAAAATAATACGCTCTACCAATAAAATAATCCGCTCTACCAATGAAATAATACGCTCTACCAATAAAATAATACGCTCTACCAATAAAATAATAAGCTTTACCAATAATATAATAAGCTCTACCAATAAAATAATACACTCTATCAATAACATAATACGCTCTACCAATAAAATAATCCACTCTACCAATAAAATAATAAGCTCTACCAATAAAATTCAAGTCGAAAATAAAATGTGTATTTGTAGTTGCGTAATTTTTGATGAACTTATTTTCTAGTAATTTCACTCAATGAATTTTGTGCTCGTCGCGCATCGTTCAGTAAAACCAAAAACCAGAATGAATAATAAAGAAGCTAAATATCTATAATAAATTTAATGTATTTAATATTCTAATACCACCCTGTTTTCATGTTAGTGCAGAATAAACGCATTGTGCAGAATAACTGAACAATAAGTTCATAATACAATGCAAGAATTAACACATGTTTTCAACATACTTTAATTATATTGACATTTTAATTATTGTACCACTGTAACAAATCTTATTTTGTTCTATTTTATGTCTATTTACCTCATCGTTTCCCAGACCGCGAAAGACCATTATTTTTGTACTCAAATTTCTAGCCCCTAATGCCGATATAATAGCTTTAGGAGTCCATTCAAGAAAAAGATGAAGCGATACCAGCTTTAGGAATAACAGAGGTCTGAGAAAAAAATCCTGAATAAATATATATAAATCATTGTGTGGTACCTCAGCTCTCTAGGATATGAAAACACGCTGACTGTAGGAGGCTAACTCGGTTAAGAACAAAAGCTGAAGATTCGGTATGGTGCTTTGATACTTCGAATAAACAAGATCGGAATGCCAATAGCGAGACTTCGATCTCTAAAGGTCCGACCGCATTTCGACGGCTACAGAACGAGGCGTGGTTAAATTCCGTTAAATATGCGTGGTTAAATTCCGTGGTTAAATACGGCTTATGTTACAACACGTGTAGTATTATGAAATTACGAGATCGTTTTCGCAAGCTCCGCATGATAAAAATCTCAAAACGTCAAACTTTTCGGCAAGGTGTACTTTTGTCCTTTTCTCTGTGGTTCTAAATATTAGTATTTCACCATCGAAAGAGATTATGCGGTTGGAATAAATAAAGCGAGTAGGGCTGTCACAGCAGGTAAATTTTAGGCTTTAAATGTTAGAATAAAAAGAAACGTTCGATTCGCTTGAATAAAAATTTAGTTTTAAAGTAACACATGAATTAAAATTAATAGCCAGTACACCCATATTTGAGTAATCGTCCTATTTTCATGTTCGTCTATACTTAATTTGATTATTTCTAAATTGTTTTTTGTTTTCTTATTTACCATCGTATTCGTTGAAAGAACACCTGTTGGGCCATTCTAAGTCCGCTTTGATATTTAAATTGCGAAAACAAGAACAAGAATATTTTACAGAGCAAAAAAAATGTCCACATGTTGAAAGCAAAGGTTATTTCCGGCTAAATTTCATCAGCATTCTGTAAAAAATAATTTTTATCAGTCCCACGGAACGCTATACTGGTTCAAGCGCTGTGATGGCACACACTGTGAGCTGCAGTGTGTGTGTGTGTAATTGCTGAACGACTAAAAACACAACTCTAATTTTTAACGATTCATGAACAACTAAATGCACAATTCTAATTTTCAATGACTCAACCGTATTTTAAAATTCAGAGGGAACATCAGGAATTACACGGAATACCTTTATTTTCTTCAGCACGTTAAAATACCACGACAATATTGACGTCCCAGGGATGAGGACCCACTCACCCAACAAGTTTTCAAAGCATGCCAATCCTTGTTCACGAACTGTAGCAACACGATGCATAATTTTAATGAGCCTACCGAACATCATTGAAATGAATCACAGGGTTCATTTTCAAATTTCAGCCCTCGGGGTTGCACATTCAAATATATACGTCCCATAAGTAGCAATACTCAAATGAGTCCATTGTGTTAGACTAAAGAAACAATCTACTGCTGCATCGCTTGTGATGAATAAATTGTTTAAATTGTAGTATCGCCACAACCGGCAAAGTGAATGACTAGTCGACAAGGCTTTACCCCATACTGTAACACGTGGCACAGCCTAGTCGACAAAGCAGAACTTCGCAGCCAGCTGTACTGCTGTGACGACGATTGAAAATCCGGCCTCACATTATCTGCCCAAGCACTTGGTTCTGCCAAGGCAAGTCTTGAGCAGAGACGCACCGTATTTCCTACGACAATCGCTAGTCGATAGTGCAGGAAATAGCTAAGGCATGTGCTCAAACGAGCTTCTCCTGGTCACGTCTGCCGGGCAAGTATCGTGCGCAACCCACGAGGAAAATTTTTCTTAGGAAATGAGTGAAAAAGTAAGTCTTCCTAGCGTCATTCATCAGCAGGATATAAAACTCACGTTCCAATTCAAAAATATGACCTCATTTTTCAGTTCTTGGTGTAGCACAGATTTTATATCTCAGCTCAGCATCGTCATTGCGATTGAAAAAGAGAACGTCTTTTAAAATTTTTGTTAGTTTGAATGCGTGCATTATTTCGAACATTATTGGGGATACAAGCAAAACACTTTAACTGAAGCAATCAAAAAACGCTCTGTTTCTTACGGTGCGTATTATTCGCACGGTCCAAAACTTAGAGCTTCTTTTTCAAATTTCAACCTTCTTCAACGATAAAAGTTTGAGGCAATCCCTACGAAGAATTCATGACTAAATGAGGATGAATAAATGAGAAACGTATACAATTGACATAGAGCTTTGAATCACATCTTTCGCTGTATTAACGATCCGTGCCAGATGTGGAATATTTTATTCACTGTAACTTGAGACAAAAATTGTCAGTTCCATGAAAAATCAGAAGGAGCTGCTGAAATGCTTTACTTTCGGTAGATATTTCAATAAAAAAAAAAAAACACGAATAACCTCAAACTGGTCACGCAGGAAGAAATTGAGCCAAGAAACGATCTGTTCAGACTTAGATAGAAGCTTGTTATGTAATCTTATCTGCCAACTCTTTCATGCCCTGAGCTTCTCCTATCACGTAAAGAGCGACTGTTGGGCAAAGACGTATGTCATTTAATTAAACCAACTTAAAATGAATCTCACCCAAGCTAGAAAAAAACTTTTCATTGAACTTCGTTAGTTCACAGCGCTTGTTTCAAACAGAGAAGTTCAGAATTGCGCAATAGTTAATATGAATTTCAGTGCAGCTCGTGACAGGCCTAACGCTAAGTATCCCTAACGAAACATGACCTCATCAATATGCAAACCGTGGCGTTGACGGCACTTCGGTGTATGGGAAACTAATGGTCTGCATAATTTCGATGGCTTATCTATCTTGTTAATCTGTGTTATGTTATAGCGTTTGAACGTACGTTAATATTTCTGTTAACAAATCCAGTGCATGATATTTTTTCTGAATTGGTGCATAATACACTCAAGGACACAATACATGACGTGTTTGTGCATTTGTACATTGAATGTTATAAAAGTACTTCGGTGTATATTATTTCAAATGCTTTTAGAATACCGGTATTCAGAGCTTAACGCCGATGAACTGTACAAATGAGCCATTCACCCTAATACAGGGCGATGTCAAATCACTTCTTTTATCAATTCCAAAGGATTGTTCATATGGTGTTATTTCTGTAGTAAAAATTTCAATAAATGTCATGTAGAAAACTTCAGGTGCTTAAAAAGTCACAGCAAAAACGAATAAATTTACGCTTTTACTGCATGAAAACTCAATTTCAATTCTTTTTAAAACACAAAAATGTTTTTGCAGAACGAGAAATATGACACTGTAGCGTATTCTGTTCAAAGTTGGTAAATGTCCTTAATTTTTTCTTTCAAGCTAAACGAGAATCAAAATTTATTAATGAGGTAAAAAGCAATAAAAGAATATGCCCTAAAAGAAATACATAAAAATTTTCTATGTCTGTAAACTAAGTTAAAGAACAAATATCCTAGCGTAAAAACAGCACCGTATGTAAAATTCCTTCTCAGCACATGCAGCTCACCTCTCGTCACTAACTAAGCAATCACTCTTCACTTCACGTACGTCGTACTCCGAAAAGGCTATCAGAGGAACTGAACTCTCGAGTCCTCTTGAGCACTTCAGCCTCTCTAAATTAACATGACGCAACCACATAGTCACAATTTTCTAAAGCAGTTACACCGTAAAAAAAGAAAACGAGTTTTCACCAATAAAAACCTTTTATTTTGGTAACTAATATATTTAGGTTAGATTAAGTTTGCATTGAGTTTTGTTTTATTGAACATTGTTTGAAATAATTTTCTTCACAGCCATACAAATACAGGGAAGATATTAAATGGCGTCTTTAAATTGATTTCTGTAATATAAATTTCATATTTGCGCCACCTAATCAATATAATAAAAGAAAACTTAATATTTACCTAAATAATTTAGCACGTGCACAAAGCCTTACCTGAAATTTGATAAATATCAGCAATAAGGTTAGTATTATTCTCAATAAATACATTGTTTTATATACATTTTAGCCATTAAATCACATAATTTAAAGGCAAACGCTAAACTATTTAACCGAGGTAACAAAATACTACTGATTATTTACACTAACCAAAGGACTTATTAACGAGATTGAATATTCGCAAGCGTCATTGTCAACATTGTATTTTCAGCCACATAGTAGGGCAATATTTAAAAAAGACTGCCAATGGAAAACTTAGTTTTATCAGTTGTTTCGTTAAGAAAATTTTGAAGCCCTTTATACACGCTAGGAATCACATTTGAAGGACGTCGATAAGCAATTTGCATCAATTTATGAGGCCTGTCCACACGCAGACAATTTCGACCCCCATTCTTGTTTTAGCACCAACACCCGCACCTACTTTACTAGTGATGGACACTGGAAAAAATTCCCAGG
The DNA here is from genome assembly GCA_014220935.1 of Platorchestia sp. MABIK. Lineage (NCBI taxonomy): Eukaryota > Metazoa > Arthropoda > Malacostraca > Amphipoda > Talitridae > Platorchestia > Platorchestia sp. MABIK. The sequence goes on along the minus strand of JACJUY010000174.1, from coordinate 307,746 downwards.
ACGCCCAATAAAGAATAAGAAGTAAATAGGCAATACGAATAACGATGTAAGGATTTTTTTTAGCAAATTTTAAAAACAAATTTCAATCGTTTGAGTTTTATAATTGTACCATTTTCGTTAGGAGTACGTTCAAGCGCATAATTAGTATTTTCTCACAGAGTGATTGAGGATCAAACCTAGTCACACGAGGTATTTTTTCCACATCATGAAACTTAACCATTAATGAGTACATTACTTAATTCCCATCATTATAAATCAAACTGTGTACATCAACGCAAAAATCCTGGTAGGAAATTTGTCGATGTCTTAACAAGCGATACGAAGATTTTTGTTGGCTATAAATTGTTCGAATGAACGGAGAATTTTTCACTCCAAGTCCACAACTGAAACACAATTCAGAGGTTTGAAGTCTGAAGAAAGCTTGTCAAAGGTGTCAGAATCTCGATGAAATTTTTTGAAATTAGAAAACTTAAATGAATTTTTTATTCTACGAATGTGGTGTATACCTGAGCGAGCTGATCTGCCGACCGCATGGACAGTTAAAATGGCTGTAGCGTTCAAAGATTTGTGAATTTTGTGATACTTTGACGACTTGCGCCCATTGGAAAGACAAAAAAATTCCCTAAAAAATCCCCAATTTACTGAAAGGGTGGAACATAGCGTTTACTGAAAGGTAGGAACATAGCGTTTACTGAAAGGTAGGAACATAGCGTTTACTGAAAGGTAGGAACATAGCGTTTACTGAAAGGTAGGAACATAGCGTTTACTGAAAGGTAGGAACATAGCGTTTACTGAAAGGTAGGAACATTGCGTTTACTGGAAGGTAGGAACATAGCGTTTACTGAAAGGTAGGAACATAGCGTTTACTGAAAGGTAGGAACGTAGCGTTTCCTGAAAGGTAGGAACATAGCGTTTAGTGGAAGGAAAAAACACAGCGTTAGGGGAAGGAAAAACAAAGCATTTAATGGAAGGTAGGGCATAGCGTTCAGTGAATAGAAGAACATAGTGTTTAGTAGAAGGTAGGGATATAACGTTTAATGGATTGTAATAAATCAGCGTTTTGAATCAACAGATAAATCACTGAGAATACACGTCGAGCAGTTTACCTTCAGAACATTAAAGACCTACTCTAGTGCAATATTACATTAAACGTAAATCAAAACCACCAAAACCAAAACAGTGAAATACGATAGCAATCCTTCTTGAAACTCTATCTCTCAAACAAAATTTGAACCTTAGAACCTCATGGTACAAACAGCTCTTAGGTACGTTCTAGCGTGTCTTTTATAACATTTACACTAACCATTCTCCTATGACCTGTTAACTTCTATTCCATTAATTGAATGAATATTATCACCTTCTAATGATTTCCAGAACGGGCTTTGCAGAAGTAAACAATCTTCACTGCTGGTTGACGCAATCACTGGAATTTCAAAATCTGCACTCTTATATTTTTCTTAGTACGACCATTACTCGAACGATACTGCTTCCACAAACCGTGCACGAAACAGCGATAGCTGCGAGATTCTCTTCTCAAAAGTCGACCAAGGAATCAGATTTATCATTAATATTTTGTAAACAATGCTCGCGAAATTCGTATTTTTTTCTGAGTTCATTTAGCTATTTGCATAACATTTCCCATCTTCCTATTCGCTTTCTTAAACGGTAATAGTTACTTGCAAATTAATCTTACTCAAATTAGTCCAATTCCATTTAATGTCTGTCAAGAATATTGTGGCACCTGAAATATGGCAACACTCTCTGATAACTGATGCCAAACGTTTGCAATTTTTCCTCGATTGAACGTGGTCTTTACAACGAATGCCCTTATCTGCTAAGGTTCATATCAGGCATTCAGCTGAGTCAAGCCCTACATGTACTTTAATAATGTATCGAGAATTGACACATTTCAACTCAAGGATGAACAGTAAGAAGAGAATATTTCTGTACAGAGGTACACAAAACCTCTTCGACTTTCTCCGGAATAATTTCCGCTGTAAACTCGGATAAAGATTTCCTGGTATTCGAAATCTTATCGTACAACACTTCTTAAAGTCCTAACTCTAGGTTCTTATTTTTATTCAAATTTCATGACGCGTGAAACACTAGCAGTCTGGGTGACGTCAGGAGTTATCAAATTACAATAAAGTTATTACATCATGGTTGTCGCACTACGTAGTGAAACCCCGACGTCATTTCCTGTCGATAGTTGATGTGAATGAACGGGGATGGGAATGACTTGCACTAATGCAGTTTGTCTTCTGTTATTTTTAAATTCTTTCTTGTATCTTGCCTCGTGCGATCACGTGTGGGCTAATTTTATTCTCATTGGAATTCTTTCTTTAACATGTCTAGAAGTATTATCTATAAAATGGATATTTTCAAATCGATTACATGTTCATACTAAATTAGAAGATATTCGTTTGTCCCGCTTGTTTATTGTTTCGTTGGAAATTTATTTCGACCTTCAAACATTTATCACATGCGTGTGATTTTTAATTATAGAATTGTTTAATAAGTGAATTGAATTATCGCATTCAAATCTATAGCGTTCGCAACATAACTTTAAAAGTCACAAACAAAATTAATTAATAACTTATTTCTATGAAATAATGCCTATAATTTACGGCAGATTCGTTCGTATTCAATTCCCAGCGCTCTCATATCTATCAGTCAAATTTTGAACAAGAACTCTTTGGATCCTTAACCACTTACTAGTTACATCTTGAATATTCTCATTCACGTTAAAACCACGTAGTTCAAACTCCAGTTTTTTTCTCTAATGTTTTCTTTCTTCAGGGAAAGTTTTCGAGAATTCAATGAAATTCTTCCTCGATTAGTTTTATTTTTTTGTAAAACTTATCTGATTGATGTTTTGGTTTAACTTCGAGTTAACAAAATTCTCACAAACCTTCTTTAATTAATGGCAATTCAAATTTTACCCACAATTTCCTCACTTATCGTCATAATTTTCCAACCATTATTCTAGACCTACCTCGATATTCTTATTTTTCACAAAACTTTCCTACCCGTAATTATACCGTAAACATTAATGAACATGTTCGAAAACGTTGCCAGGTGAACATCGAGCAGAGCAAAGCTGGGGAAGATCTGCACATGCATTTCCCCATCACCATCGCCACAGTCCCCTTCAGGATCCCCAACTCCAAGCTCCAGCCCAACATATCGTACAGTGGGTTTACGATTTCTTATTATATTAAGTTGGTTTCGTATTATATTTATGACAGGCTTCACCTAAATGTATTTACACAACTCAATGATCGAGAGATTCCAAGTTTTCAGGTCTCCTAAGCAACAAAGAAAATGTGTTCCATCGAAATTATTCTAGATATATCAAGTTTCATTTTTCCTTGGCTTTATCCATGGGTTGAATAAAATATTTCCATCAAATGCAAAATGAGAGCGGTGACAATAAATGTAGGTCAGACATCAGAACAAAAGCTGAAAGCATCGCAGAAAGTCAATTGACTTTGTTGGATCAGTTGACAATTGGGTGGCAAAGTAAATGGACTGAAATTAGTAACACCTGAGATTAATAAATACACGAACTATACTTTTTCAAAGACAAATGAATATCCTATCAAAAAGATGGAATGATCAAACTTTTTAAAATCAATGCTAGATAGTTGATCTCATGCCCATAAAATTTGATGAAGCAGTAACATTGAACCTTCCTCCGCGTTGAAACGACTCCTTATCTCACGAAGTCTCTAGATGACCAGCCTTGAATATCAAACAGAATATCGCTTGTGACATTAACATCTTTAGTTGTGCGATATTATTATCTAGTCTTGCAGGTACATATTCCTGTGGTAAAAATTTTGCCCCTAGTACTTTAATTGAGCTGTGAATTTCAACAATCTTGGTACGTCTGATGTAGCTTTACTTATTAGAGTTCCATTTTATCAACGTGACTGAAAATTTTTCTACATATTTTCAGTCTGAACATGATGTTTGTCCATCGAAACGTCGCTTTTTATAGACTAAAGGGATAGTGAATTTTTTATCGATGGGCAATGTATCAATAAAAAAATGTTGAGTGAATTTCTTAATACTTTAAAACGTGATTAACTGGAACGATATCAAGTATGTAGAATGTCAATGATGGCTTCCATTCCAGATGTGTGCTGCGACCACGTGGAGGGCGGCATGTACATCGGTCCAGAGTTCCAGCTGGGGCAGGTGTACGACGGCGGAGGCGATGGCTTCTCAGGCGAGCCAGTACTCTTATACAGGCCTGTGTACGTGTGTATTCCGAATTCTATCACTACAACACCTTCAGCGAAGTCTAAAAAGACTATTTTTGACTCTTCGTCGAGATCGGCGAGTCGGGTAAGCGCGAATGCCAGCGTTTTGAAGAAGCTAGGAAGCTCTTCTGCAGTTCTTCACGCAAGTTCTTCGTCCAGAGGAAGTGCTGAAGTTACTGAAAACTTAGAAACAGACATCAAGGGAGCAAAGAAGAAACTTTCAGACAGAAGGATGGGGCCCAACCCTAAAAAAGAGTCGCTAAGTGGGTCTAAAAACCCAAGTGAGTCTGTCGATGTTGCTGAAGTGAAAATGGAAGGCAGAATTGGTCGGAACTCGTCTTCAAAAAGTCTCAAAGATTCTCACGGCCGGAATTCCCTTTAGCGGGGAAGGAACTTCATTTTTTGATAACGTCACCTGTCGAAACTGGTTCTAAATTCGCGTGAGTGTAGGACACGGGAAAAGTGGAGATACCATGTAGTCTACCTTGACAACGTGGTCAAGCTTGACCATCTGGAGGGACATTCGTGGGGATGACTTTTGCGCTACTGAAGTCAGTTGCATTTTACATAAGAGTAGGTAAAATTTTGTACGAAGTACAACGTGGATGAATTCTCGCTCTGTACTTGAACATACTTTTTTATCTATAATAAATAACCAAGTTTATTAGCGCTGGAAAAACATGTAGATTTGTTACGAAATTGTGAAAATATTTATTTTTCACGTAGCTTGACCAATAGGAAAACGCTGTAGAATTAGAAAAATAAAATTATGCTGCATTTTAGTTTTTACAGAATGAAAAAAAAACTGAAGAATTGTGTGGAGAACTTTAATGCTGCTGTAAAGACTTTAAATAAAGTCTATTCTCCAAAGAGTAATGTTTTAACACTTATCGAAGTTTTCAAATGAAGTTTTATGCTTGGTTAGAGTCAGAAGATAAAGGCATTTTTAACATTAAAGTCTCCAAATAAAACTTAGTCTGCGGAACCCTTCAGTTGCTCTGAAATTTTTGAATGAGTGGTGTTTTTCTGCCATCAAATGAAGTCGCTTGCTCTGCTGAAGTCCGCTAACAAAGTGTTTTTTTTGCATTAAGATCTTCGAATGAGCGCAGTTGTGTTGAAGTTTTCGAATCTATTTTATGTTGTGTTGAAGGATTTAAATGGAGTTTTCTGTCGAGTTGAAGCCTTCAAGTGGGAAAGCGTTAGTTACTTTGAGCGTCACATATTAAGACGTGTTGCAACTAGCCTTATGAATAAAAATGTTACCCTTAGTGCCCAAAATATTACAGACGTAAGTTAACATTTGATGTTGTTCCAAGTCAGTACTTTCAGACTTTTTCCTTTGTCTTGCATCTCACACATTCACAACGTTCTTCATTCTACAATCCGCAATGAACGATGGATGTCAGAAGAAGTCATTAAGCGTCAGATTCATCTGGAATAATTTATCCCACGTCCCACAAGAAAGGTTGATTTCTGATTACTCGTGCATAGTTCCACTTGATATTTCTGTTTTTATTGAGCACATATTGATCAGTTTTCAATACAGGGGTTTGGCAGTCAGTGAGAAATAACTTCTGCCAATCCATTTAACGTCCTTCTTAACAAGACCAATATTTTCTCTCGTTACATAAGGGCCACGTGAACTATAAATTTATAATAAAATCAGGTACTCCAACATGGCTACAAGAAATAAACAAGTTTTGAAGCTTGAAAGTGTAAAATTAATTTTCTTCAATTTGAGATTGACGGAGTTACATGCGTTGAAAAATCTGGAATCTACGTTCATCTATAGACAGATCGCGGATTTGTGTGAATTCGTAATCGTTGTTGACAAAATGTCGACAGCGAGTTAGAACTTTTCGTAGGGCTGAAATAACATGGTTTCATGTTTCTCACATGTTCTACCATACTAAACGACATTTTCAATAACTTTTCTTTTCTGTTATTTCGAATGGGAGATCTATCGCAGTCCACGGTAAAATGGTTTTCTAGTCAAAACCATACAACAGAATCTTCAATGTGCTTCATAGAGAGAAAACTTCATTATTAATCATATGAAATTAAATCAAATTTTCGTTGATCTAAGCAGAAAATTATACGTTCATGTTTGTATAATGTTATAATGCAATCGAACCAGCACTGAAAATCTTGTAAATACACTTTTTGATTGTATGAAAATGCAGTTTCTATGAAGAGCAACATTATTTTCACGTGATTTAATAACCTCGATCCCCATCATGCGCGCACAGAAGAAATGACAATCGATATTCAAAATTGAAATTTATTTTGACTTTCAGTATTTGTACATTGCATTGTTTCCAGCCTTTCTGGCGTTTAATCTGGAATACAAAAAGTCCTCTGAAGTAATTTTACAGCTGTTAGAGTAATGAAGTGCGAGTTATGAGAATTCATGGGGGCGAGTAATATACCCGCCCCATTAACTATAATACCCCGTTGATCACAGTAAAACTATACCAAAGACCGATTCCCATTCTGAGATATACAGTACAACTAACTCAACGCACAAGACCACCCACTCTCGTTCTCATAAGTATGATCACTCCGTTCTATCGCGGCTTGATTTTCCCAACCTATTACGAGTTTTAGGGAAATTGAAATAATGTTTTCTCCATTCATTTTCCGCTTTGATTTCGTCAGCATTAACAGATAGCTTAACGTATGCCCAATTCACCGATAAATCCCAATGAGCTTACTTTCGTTCACAAAAACTTTTGCTAATCATGTAATCATTTTTTGCTTTGCAATTACCCCTTGCAAAACTCTTACAATACTTTTTCCAAATAAGTCAATATTCCAAAAGTTAACAAATAGAATTCCATACGAGTGCAGCGAATGGAAAATCGTTGCATCCATACTATAACCTCTACCAAGTGTAATTATATTGTACATTCCCATACGCCTGTAATACGCGCAATAAGTTAAGATTTTCCTGTGGAGTGTACCTGTACGTGTATTATTTATGAAAGGATTTACCATGACGAATTGAAGACAAGTTGAGACATAAGATTTTGATGATTTAGTGTGGTGTTTTGCAAGCATTAGTTCTTTGAACGACACTTGTACTAAGAAAGATTTGTACTGTGAACGATACTGTGATCGACTCGGCAGAACGATACTTCTGCTGTGTTGGAATATTTAACGTTCTATTATCCTCTGTGAATATTCAGTTTATGTTCAACTCTCAAATTTGTAAGGTTTGCTCCTAAATAATAGATGAGAGCCAATTTTGCTGATCGTTAACTTCAACTTATTTGTAGTTCAGTTGTAGACGTAAGATACAACTAATTTTTCAGACATTTGGCTTTGACTAATTCGGAGTCCAGTTGTAGACTTGATGAAAAAAGTCTTGCTATTATATGTTGACAGATATGTTGTTCCTGAATCTTGTCGTTCTGAATAAATTATGTGGAATTGAGACCTTTTATCTGTCTACGTAATTTAAACACCACCACCTTACCCTTTGTAATGTTAAGCGCTTGTGTGGAGTTAACAGAGTCACACAAATTACTGTAGCAAAATATACATTTCTGAAACGGATGAGAAAAAAAATTTTCTTATGGAACTTCTGTGATTTTGGCTCATTTAAAAGGCATTATGATTGTTTTGTTGATTTTCCTGAATTTACCGGTTTCGCAAAACTACCAATCGAGAAATGATTTCTTCGATAAAACGTCTGAATTTTAGTTAGTATTTTTTTTCGTATATGACTTCCTATGCTGAATTTTTTTAGAAACGCGATGTCTTGATCGAAGCAAAATTTTCCAAGGTATAGGTAATTCACTGGGTAGTAATTATTTCTGCCTATATAGTTCTTTAAGGGTTTAATTCCAGCTACAGGCAGAACGAACCTGTCTAAAGCTAAAATTCAAAATTTTTACCTCAAATTGAGATTCTAAAACGTGGAAACGTATAGAAATTTGGCAGCATTTTTTATGAATTGTTAGTTTTTTATTCACCTATTATAAAAATGATTATACTTCATTCTTATTTTATCCAGGCTTTGTTGAGAAATAGGTTCCGACAATTACCCAATGAACAGATTTGTGAAACTGAAGCGTTGAAGCTGAAATGATTTGGCGAGCAGCGAAAATGGTGAGAAGGAATTGTTCGCAGAGGCTGTTTGAAATTGCATAGATTGTGCGTGCAACAATTAAGAACAAGTCGCTCATTGGGAAGAACAACGTCACAAGTCGAAATTTTTGCTTTATTCAGGAGAAGTGATTTTAACTTTGCAAACTACCTAACGAATTAGTTTTGATCGAAAAAAAGAATCCTTCATCTCTGTCAATTTCGAAGGGACAGTTATGACGGTTTTACCAAAATAAGTAAAACGAAATGACGAATTTCATAGTATGGATAAGTCATTTTTTCAAAATTTTCAGTTCTTCTCAATGAGCGAACTCTAGAAAAATTAGCGAGTTTTTGAGACGTTTCAGATTGTTTTCTTGTACCATGGCGATGCTAATGCATGTCTTGCTCCAATGTGCGTTAAATTTTCCAATTTTATGTCGAAAAAACGAGATGACTGTCTCGTTCTGCAACTCCAGGTTGTGCATTTACGGTGAAGCTTGATTTTATTCAATACTTGCGTATTAACAGTTTTGAAAAGAGAGTTCAGAAAAAAGAAAGCTCGATCACGGTAGCATTTGAAGCATAATATGGAAAACGCAAGTTTGATAGCAGATTTCAATCTGTCGCCTTTACATATTTGAAGCGAACATGTCTAACCGGTTGCCTAAGTGCACGATTTCACGCACATCTGCTCAATGTTTTTGGACCGCTGCCGTACGTACTCGAACAATTTAGCTTTTTTTCGACTCCGAGGTGGCGCGAATCTTTGTCGCAATGCATGAGCGGCTCCACAAAATATACAAATGCCTTACAATGTTTTATTTTATTCCACATCCTTTGATGCTTCCTTATCAATAGCTGGTATACTAAGCACACCAACCGCTTACATTGCTCAGACTATTTATGGATCGGTTTTGTGGAAGAATAGAAAAGATGTTAAATAAAAGTTCTTATATTTAAATCCCAAATCAAAATTGAACCGTTATTAGCTTTTGGAAATTCCCTGTAATATTTCCGCCAAAATATCGCACGGATGGTTGAAACATATTCCACATTTTCATAAATTTGTCGGAAATGAATTCCTGAAATTATTTTTAATTCTTCGTAAATTTACCGAATGCGCACCGTACGGTTCAGTTTGTACATTAAAAAATTATTTTAATAATTGTGAGCGCATGCAAATTGTTTTTCTAAGGAGTATTTCGTAATCTAACTTTTCCTTGTTATCCTTTTACTGTCTGGAGCTCTTATCTCGCTTATCACCCTGAAGGTCACAAAATAATCGCAGCTTTCACGCCTAAGAAACACGTGATTTCCTTGGTTTCCGGTGCAGCTGAGCGCTGAATAAATGATGTAAATCCCATAAGTGACGTTAAATAGGACTGGATTCCGCTATCATGATAGCGGCGGGTCTGGTATCTATAAATATAAAGTATCTATATTATTTTTGAACAAATCATTTTATCAGCTTCAATGTTTTATTTTCAAAATATCTTTAGTTACTACGAACCAGAGACATTTTCTTTGTTTCAGGTAATGAAGTTGTCAAATAATTGGATTGAGTATAACCCCAAATAGGATGAAAAAATTGGGTTGAAATTGATTAATAATTAATGTTTGAACTCTATTTATTCTTCTTAGAAGCGATGTTCGAACAACGCGGTCTCATGATCTTAAACGTTAGAATTTAGTTTTCATCACATTTAAAATTTTGTATTTGTCTTCGTAATTGACCCCAGTTTCCTTGCAAAAATAGATTCTACTGTATTCCGAAATGACATCAATGCAAATCGCATCTTAATTTTTGATAGGAAACGGATTTAACGTCTGTATGCATTTAAACTTAAATATCAGGATGAAGTTAATTTTAATTATATAAAGATATACATATGAAGGTTGGCATGCGGTGGTGCAAATGACAAATGGCATCTGACGAATCAATTGTGTTGAATAAAACTCACAAAATGTGACTAATTCATTTTTAAGGTGAAAAATGCCCATTTTCAAGGTGAAAAATGCCCATTTTCAAGGTGAAAAATGCCCATTTTCAAGGTGAAAAATGCCCATTTTCAAGGTAAACAGGCCCATTTTCAAGGTAAAAAAGGCCCATTTTCAAGGTATAAAATGCCAATTTTCAACGCAGAAATGCCCATTTTTACGTTTGCAAAATTGAACAATAGCCCATTTGAATCAGAGTTTTTGAAAGGGAACCAGATCAAGGGCTGTCACTGCGGACAAAAAATTCGACGAAAATTTTGAAACGTATGTTGAAAAAATTACACACAGAAGGTAACGCAAGACACATTGTTTGTACCAGTAAAGGTACTTTCAATGAATATTTTTAAGAACTAGAGAAAAAATAACTCTAGTCTACGTGAGTTTCTCAGCAACTGCAAATACTATAATTTAATCTGCATTTCCATGAATAGATAAAACATACCGGAAAATCAATGCTTCAACGGTGCGTACATATGTGCGTTTTAAGCTTGGACTGCATTTTCTAATTTCAGGGAAGTCTGTGATCTCCTGCGAACACTGATGGAAAAATTTGGAAAGAAGTGTTTCCCTTTGCTCCTTTAACTCGCACTGTGCACGTTATAATTCACTGCAACATATTTCACGGCATGAGATATGGTAACTGGTTCTCTCTTATAAGATTATCATAAGGTTATCAGGGCATGTAACTGGTTGAAAATTACAAGAAAAACCAAATTACACGTTACGGAACACACAGAGTAATTCCACCGAGGGCCAAAATCCTCAGCAAGAAACTAAATATCTATGTTCTCATTAGGTGGCTTAAAACGTTCATAGAAGCACTCGATCAGTTGCTGATATAATATTCTCGGTGCTGGGGAAGATCGCACTCATATCTCATTTTGAAAGTCACGTATAAATTGAATGCGTGTAAAATGGTTCATAAGAATATCAGTATATTATTACTTTGAAAACAGTTTTATATACATCCGACTAAAGAATTACTGTGTAAAAATTTATTGTTTGATTGTGTGAGACGTTTTAACTATAATTTCACGAATGTGCTGTGAAAAGAAGAAAGAAAGAAAAACAGTTTATTTCCAATAGAGATGGTACAAAATTACCATCATTGGTTTTTAAAA